>JAAXYX010000959.1:0-28231 GCA_036851915.1 Ptenothrix huangshanensis
ATTGATGATCTGAAAGAAGCTGCTGAGTACGGCATTGAAGATACGCCCAAGTAAGTATAAACAAGTAAAGCTACTTCCTCCGCTCCCACGTTCGAACTCTCAGAGCTTTCAGCTTGGTACATGGAATAATAAATGTAAATGTATAAATAAAACGATATGTTATAGAGTGATCTAGTTATGGGTAGGTAGGTAGGTAGGTAGTTTAGTTGGTTTATATGGTTGATGGTTGTTCATACAGTTTGTGAGATTACAATCGAACTCTAAATGACTACAAGTTTTGCCCGTATTTTCAATTTAATGCAGTCTCCCCAGTGCATCCCTCGCAAAGTCTTTTCTTAACCTAGAAGAATTAAAATTAAACTGACAATAAAAACTTTTAAAAGGAGCAGGCTAAAAGCTAGGCGCAGCTCAGCAGGGAAGTAAGAGATACTCCAAGTTTGCGTATCTGTGAGGGAAGTAGGATTTTAAAAGAAAAGTTTAGCGTTTGATAAAATATTTCCCCTAATGTAACATTACACTCTGCTAACCAGATGTTCGCTGAGGCGTAGCTCAATAAATAAGTGAAAAGGAGAGACAATAGTGTAGCAGTGATCAGAGTAAACCGTCTGTGTCCACGCTGGATGAGATCGGAGTATGGCACAATATGGGCCGGGTAGGAGAGAACAGAAAGGAGAGATACAAAGATGGGTACATATGACCAGAAATAGGAATCCGAACCCAAGTCCTACCACTACACACACATTGTTTGTACAGGTTGGTGTATTTCGAAAATGGAATTCCCTCAATGTACCACGGAGACTTAAAAAATGAAAATGAAGTTTTGGTATGGTTAGTTGAACAATTGGAATCAGATGAGATTGAAGAAGTCACGAATGAAATGCTCAATATGTTAGTACAAAATAACCAGCAGCTTGCTGTTCTCTTTTGTAAGTTTACTTTCGTTTCATCTCTTACTCCTGCCATAATTATGACGTAATGCTAGATAGGTGCAGTAATACCAGTAATACGTAGTATGTATCCTAAAAAACGTTTTGATATTTATTTAAAATACGTTTTTCCATTAATTATTTACATAATCGTCGTATATATTTCTTGAACCTTTTGTTACATCAAAAATCCGTAATTTGGAAGAGTATTAAGTATTGATTTCAAAGTAGTAACTGTATAACATTTAAATTTGAAACAACAAGATCGTAACTCTCAATCAAGAAGTAGTTGGTATATAAGTAAGTAGAATTAAACATTTTCTAAAATAAAATGCCCTTGAAGGTGCCACTTGACACCCACATATTTTCTTAAAATCAAAGAATGCAAGTTGGACTATGTACTAGCATTAGATTACAGTGTGCTATTAAAGACATCCTACTTTTTCTTCAAAACCATTTCCTCTTGAATTTTTTAGGGCACCTTCAACGGCCAAGTATTTAAATTATGATATTGCTTTCTGGTGGAAACGAGTAAACCGAAACTAGTTGGTGATAAATAGCTTAACGGGCAACTAAATGAGGAATTTTTGCGATGCGTTCTGTTGCACGTTAATCTGTTCCACAGCCAAACAAATGACAATCTCAGTAATCACGAATGTAATTACTTACGCATAGAAGTAATGGTTTAACATAAACGAAGAATTTTTGTGTACCTCATAAATATCTGACACTTTCCTTTTATGATTTTGATTAACTAATACAGCTGCGCATGATGATGTCGCCGTTCTATTCTGTAAGAAAATCAACACACACATTCCTTATTTATTATTTATTTATTTATTATTTTATGGTTTTCATTTTACTCCCAGGTTCCTCCGATTTCCTTTTAATCGTCTTGTTTCGTTCTCGTTTTGTTTCGTTGTTCCGGGTCATGCAATCAATAACTTGACATTGCACACTTTATGTTCTTTCTTTCTTTCTTTCTCTCTTCGTTTTTGTTTGCCTATTATCGTTTTTTCCTCAAGTCCTTTCCCATCCATCGTCCTATTTATAATGTAGGTACTCCTAAATATATATGCTTTTCAACTGCTGACAAAACATGGCGCTCATGCTTTCGTTTACACTTAGAATGAATTGTGTTTCACTGACAAACGGCTACTATTATGGCTTCCACAGAATCTATTGTGTAATCCAAGCAGAAAGTCTATAATTATAGTTCACTAACCATCTATAACTAATTATATCTGTGTTGTTGTACTGCCCTAACGCTTGGAGTGCTTTCCGTGTTCTACTGATGATCCCCGACGATTCACTCATTCAGCACCTTACTAACCACGCATTGTGAACAGGTAAAGATTTCTTCCAACTTCTTTGTACTTCTGACTATTAGTTAACAATGACGTATTTTCGGAAATTTCACTGTAATATTGTAATCGTTAGTGGTAGTACGGCGTGCGGCGTGTCGGGTGAACGTAATGACATTGATGTCATAAGTAAATTTGCATTGGAGCAAATTAATTATTAATGAGACACAACTATTTACTATTATTTTATATAATTACATGTTTTTATTTTATGACGAATGGTAATAATGGAATTATTTGTTTGTTTTGTTTTGATGAAATCTGACTCGGAAATATGAAACGTGTGGCACAAATCAACAAATATTGTAGATGATAAGGATCAGCGTAAATCACAAAAAATCTTGCAAGAATTAGAGACCATTGATGATGAATGCGATTCACATGGAATAATCTTTGTCAAGATAAGTGATGAAACGATGGTGAACGAGCTTGGCATCGCTCTCCCATCATTAGTTTACTTTGAGAATCGTATCCCACATTTATTTGAGGGAGATCTGAACGAAGAAGATGAAGTCCTTGGTTGGTTAGTACATCAACTCGGTTCAGATGAGATTGAAGAAGTTACCGATGAAATGTTGGACCAATTAATTTCTAGTCATCCGTATATCGCTGCTTTGTTCTGTAAGTTGTTGACCGCTAGCACAATATTATTCAAAGATGACTCTTGTTACAATATACTCGGATCTTGATCATTTGTTGCTTCTTTATTTATTAGATGACAAAGACGACAAAACGGACATGCGAACATTATTAGAATTGGAAAACATCGATGATGAATGTGATGCTCATGGAATCGTTTTTGTAAAAATTGATGATGATAATGAAGCTAAAGAGTACGGATTTGAAGAACTCCCTGTTCTCGTCTACTTTGAAAACAAAGTCCCAAGTGTCTATGAAGGAGATCTGAATGTTGAAGAGCAGGTACACAAGCCAGATTACTTGTTTCTGTGGATAGTTTTAAATGAAGGTTAAAATGTATACAAGATAATTGCAGGCTGTAATTATTGTGAATGTTTCAAGGTGTTGCAATGGCTCCTTGAACAGCGTAACTCGGACACCATCGAAGAAGTTACGGACGAAATGCTAGAAAAACTGATTAATAGTCATCAATACGTTGCAGCTTACTTCAGTAAGGAAACATTTTTCTGTTATAATCCAATTAAATGCTTTAAATTATTTCATATCTACAATTTTGACTACTATCTCTATTTTTACAGGTGGACCATGTAAAACCGGTGCCTCCTGCTTCAATATCCTCCAGGAATTGGAACAATTGGATGATGACGCTGATGAAGCTGGAATTCAAATGGTGACGACTGAGGAAACAGATTACGCCAAAAAGAAATTAGGAATCAAAGAATTCCCTGTTCTAGTCTTATTCCGAAACGGTGAACCCTTGATTTTCAAAGGAGATCTTTCTGACGAAGATGAAGTCCTCAGTTGGGTAACGGATGATTCTAACCTGGAATTGCCCGATCGTATCGAGGAGGTTAATTTGAAAATGCTACAGAGATTGCTCGAAACGACCGAATTTGTCTGTGTTTTCTTTTGTAAGTTTATTAAGGCTCTTAATATTAATTACACGAACTACATCAAACCTAATTATTCAAAATGCCATTGTTTAGCTGAGATTCGTAACTCCTGCTTTCATTTTTGATTAGATCGGGGCACGGACAAAAAATCACAACGAATTTTAATCGAATTAGAAAATATTGACGATGAAGCTGATGATTTAGGAATTGCTTTCGTCAAAATTTCCGACGATGGAATGTTACGGGAATACGAACTGGATCCATTGCCAACTCTAGTGTTTTTCCGCGCTAAATTCCCAATGATTTATCCCGGAGATTTAGCCAAGGAGGAATTAGTTTTGGATTGGCTTGTGAGTCTTAAAAATGCCGATCGTGACACTATTGAGGAAGTGGATCACCGTACTCTTAGGATGCTTCTTGATGAACTGGACCACGTAGCCGTTTTATTTTGTAAGAGCGTTATAACATCTGTATTATTATAAAATTGAGAAACACCGTTGTTGATTTGTATTACTAGCATTAGTAGTAAATTAAATAGTATGATACCGTAATGATGTTTGCACTTCTTTCATTTTATTAGACGAAGACGACTGTGGAACAGTTTGCGAAACTGTTCTAAAAGAATTAGAAACTATTGACGACGATGCAGATGACGTTGGAATTCAGTTAGTAAAAACAACGGATACTAATGTTGCGGAGGAGTTAAGAATTACGGAATTCCCATCCTTAGTGTACTACCAAGGTGGTGCACCGACCATTTATAAAGGTTTCTACTCTTTTTATCTCATTTTACAAATTGCTTCATGTTCATACTTTGTTAAACCTGTCTCCAGATTTTTCAAATTACTGATTCACACGATAACCATTATAAGTGATAATACTTGGTGCTCGTTTGATTCTGTATTTGCACGGTCTTGAGGAAAGCTTGACAAAACGTTGAGATAAAGAAAGCATGTAGTTTTTAGCAACACCACTTTTTACAAAATTTGATTTTTCAAACCTCCCTCAAACCCAAAACACACTCCCTCTATCCTTCCAACTACAAATAATATGGCAGTACAAATGTATTGAGTTCAGGGAACAGTAGCAGGAAAATGTCACCTCATGTGAAAAACATTGTCTTGCGAATTGTATTCTGATCTAAATCTAAGTTTTTAAACGTCCTATATTTTTTGTGAAACGGAGAATCATGTACTATTATATACATATACTATATAAAAATACGGGACACTAGGTGACTTGATGGATGAAGAGCGTGTCATCAGTTGGTTGAAAAAAGTTAAGGCATTATTTTCGGACGACGATGATCTTGAAGATGAAGAAAGTGAGCAACACATTTATTTTAATACTACTAAAAATTGCAGGATTTCATAAGTACATTTAAAGCAAGAAAATCGTTAATCGTAATTGTTGAACAGTAACATTGTTGTTGGGTTTGCTTTGGATTTTTGTAGACAATCGTTGTGTGGAATTAACAATTACACGTGACTCTGCCATTACATACAACTGCTGTCCATCACATATTGACGTCTGTGAAGGTAAGGTTCCCTTGTGTGATTGTACATTGTCCAGAGCCGGAGGTGGGGGAAGGGATCAAAAGCATGTTGGTGGTGGTGGTGATGATGATGATGATGATGATAATGACGATGACGGTGACAATGATGAGGATGGCGATGATGATGAAGAAAGCGAAGCAAAGAAGCTTGAGAAGGAAATTTTAATTAAAAAAGTTAGTGACAATGCCAAAAAGCAAATGGAAGAACAAAGAAGACAGCTTGTTAGAGACAGAATATTATCTACAGGGAAACTATCAGGTAAACACAAGTTCAAAGCTCAACCAAGAATTTATCTGTGTGTTTCGGGGCCCTTTTTAACCTTCGGCTCTTGACAATTCTTTCACCATAATTTTGTAACGTTCGTTAATTCTATTTCATTAGTTTCTCTGTGTTTTTGACTAGAACGAGTGCGACCACTCATTAATTTTTGAAGTACGCGTTCACACCTGGTTTGTATTCGGATTATTTTTTACTTCAAGCCAATAAGCAAATTAATTCTAAATGCTTTACACGGCCTAATCCGAATTAAACAATGCTAATCGACGAATTTCTTAAAGTTTTCAAATTTTTAGACACCAGGTCATGTAAACGAAATTCTAGAGTCTCAAAACATTACAGCAATGTGGTGTCTTTAGGTTCTATAATTTACAGCACGTTGTAGCTTATTGCACTCAGGAGACTAAAGAAATTCAACGAGATTTTGATGTTTTTGTCTATATGTACCCATAGTTTAGACCTCACAGACCCAAATAAACAGCCACTGCTACTGACAATGACAATGAATCCGTTGGTGTTTGCAAGAGCGTTTTAATTATACTTGTGTTGTATTATTATAATTTTGGTCTATATAGGAAGAAGTGGTGACGCTGGATCTGGACAACGTAAAAGTCGAATAGAAAAACAAAGTTTCATGCAAAAAGTCGTAACTTTTTTCAAATCTTGAAAAACTGATATATAATTACTATTATTGTAATTTCCTCATTTCTCTATTCTTACTGTCATCTGTACTTACATACTGGAAAATTTTAAATTACTATTCTTATAGAATCGTCTCTTTAAAAAAAATTATTGCTTTGTACAATCATACCTATTGTAAAAATTATATTCATTTTTAAACACTATACTGCCAAGCGTGACATGAGTATAAAAGGGGAAAAATGTAAACGGCAACTTCTCGCCATCGAAAATTGAGATACTGATACTATTCATATTATGTAAAAAATCAAAAAAAATATATTTTTCAAAAATTAATATTTAACATGACATATAGCCTTTTCTCCAAGATAAAAAACTATAACACTTAAATAATTATATACTTTTTGCTCAAATATAATACATACGTATGTACTGCCATATTATTTACTGGGTAAATATAATGTGAAGATACATAAAAAAATTAAGACTATTTTGGAAGAATATTATTAAGCCTCTAAATTACCTAATAAAAAATAAAGATTGTACATAAGACATCTCCGCCTACCCTTACAATTCTGATTTTTTCTTTATTTTTATTTTATTATTTTCTGCTTTTGATTTGCGTACCGTTATCTCAAATCGAACTTAAAGGTGACGAACAAATCCTTGCATAAATAAACATTTACACTTATCAACTATGGCTGCAACTGTTACAAATTCAGTTGTTAATAATATTTCTAATATTTTTCCAGGCGACTTGCTCGAGGAGGAAGGAGTTTTAAACTGGCTGGTGTATAATCGAAAATTCGAAGCACTGGTTGAAATCAATCGTGTCGACTTGGAAGATTTAATTGGAGATTCTGACTATCTTGCAGTATTATTTTGTAAGGAACATACATTCTAACTTAATTTTCTTACTTAATTTGTACGAGGTAAGGTACAAAAATAATTCTTCATCTAATATATAATTATGAACTTTGCATTATTTTTTATTCATTGCCATTGTGAAACGGTTCGGTCTGATTAAGCTGCAATGAAATTCAGTACTGTGATTTAAAAAGTTGATTAAATTTGTAGTTAGTAACACTTCAGATACTGCATCTACCCGTGCACTTCGCCGTGCATGTCTGATAACAGAGGATGCTGCCACTTTCGGAATTCCCATTGCTAGAATGTCGGATCCAATTATAGCTAAAAAGTACGGAGTACGAAATTTACCTGGATTAGTATTGTTCCGAAAGGGTAGTCATATTATTTATGACGACGATTTGGAAGACGAAGAAGAAATGCTGGACTGGCTAACAGCGCCTGAAAACATGATTCTGAAAGATCAAGTTTGTTTACCACTCTTGAATCAACCACCTTGTTTCATTATCCTAATATCTTTTTAGTGTTATTTTTTACTGTAGTTTATGAATTTGCAAAATTTTATGGAACAAATTGCATCATTTATACTACTAATGAGATTTAATTCATACTGAAGATTAATTTTATCTTGTAAATCATACAATGGGCTGCGAATTTGTAGATCGAGGTTGTGAATCGGAAGATGCTGGATCGCATGAGAGAAACGACTGATCATCTTGCTGTACTCTTTTGTACGTTTTTCTTTTCTTTCTTTTCACCTGTTCTTGTGTGATAGTGCTAAACTGAAATGCACACATCAAAATAGTTGTATAGCCTTAATTTTAACTACACTAACATCTGGTCCACAGTCAGTGAGACGGAATGCAAAGCATGTGAACGAGTCCTCTCGAACTTGGAAGAAATTGATGATGATGCCGACGAAAGAGGTATTGCATTCGTACGCATTGACGACTGGGATTTAGCCAAATCAATGGGAGTTCATGCATTGCCAGCGCTTCTTTACTTCAGGTTCAAAACGTTTTAAATCAGTTTCCACCTCAAATGTGAATCAGAAAGACATGAGTAGTACCGTACCACGATACGATGTACGCTCAACTTTCATTCATGGATCTGTGTTTTGAAAATGACTAATTAAAAACTAGACTGGGAAGTGAGGATCCGGTCATATTTACTGGGGATTTGAGATCACCATCCCGAATTCTTGAATGGCTCAGCAATCGTAAAGATCCTAGCGGAGTGAACATCGTGGAAGTAGAGGGGGATAAACTGAAAGATTTGCTGGCGGATGAGGGCTCTGTTGTCATTTATTTTTACAACAAAACAAGATGCACTTGTGAGGTGGAAAAATTGTCTCGAAGGGAAAAGAAGAAGTTGGAAGCCGAGGTTGAGAATCTTGCCGAAGTTGAGAACGGTATGTCCCAAAGATTTTCTGTCCCAGTTCCTTAATCCATTCACCATTCATTTCGACTTGCAAGATGGCATGGTAAAATTAGTACCTACTTATGTATTTATGTCTTGACTGACAGAGCGATTGCAAGCGTGTGCAAAATGCAACGAAATAATTGAGAAATTAGAAAATGTCGATGATGAAGTTGCTCGGCATGGCGTAAAACTGGTGAAGACGTTTGACACGAAATTCGCGGTGGGACAGGGAGTTGGCGAGTTCCCTGCCCTAGTTTACTTTGAAAATGGAGCCGCGTCGGTGTATGAAGGCGAACTGATTGCCGAAGAAGATGTGCTTCACTGGATCGTGGAGCATAAAACGGAAGAAAGGATCGAATTGGTCACAAGGGGAATGTTGGAGAGTTTAGTTGTCGATGCTCATTATCTTGCTGTCTTCTTCTGTAAGCTCATTATCATTACCTTAATTGCTTGGCACCAATACGAATTTAGTTAGTCCTGATTGCAAAAAGTGTGTGTAAAGATTTTGTTTATTTTTTACTATTTTGAAGACAAGCAACCTTGTCGTGCTTGTGACAGCATCCTTATGGAACTAGAGAAAATTGATGACGAGTGTGACATGTATGGGATCCATATGGTTAAGATTGCTGATCCAGGTCTTGCCAAAAGATATGGTATTACAACCTTCCCAGGCTTACTCTATTTTCGTAACGGCAATCCGCTCCTATTTGAAGGTGACATGAGAATGGAAGAATCTGGTAAGCCAGTAGTAAAATTATAATCAACGACATTTAATGTACCGGTTAAGATGAAATCGTCAGCTATAATCCTAATGAAAATACTATTAATCGCGAATGTTTATCATTTTTGGCACCGATAGTCTTAGATTGGTTAACTAGCGATGATAATCGGGAGCTGGCTGATGAAATTGAAGCTGTGAATTCGAGAATGCTGGAAAAGTTGGTTGGGTCATCACCCTTTCTTGTAGTCTTCTTTTGTAAGTACCAAACTGATTACATTTCAGAGGTCGACGAACTAAATATGGCAAGGATAGAAAAGCATGATACTTATATATGTATCGCTTGCTTTACATGTATATATACTCATCTCTGATACTAGATTTTTTGATATATAATTTAATGAAACAGATGATGAAGAAGAATGCGGAGAGGAATGCGATAATATTTTAGTAGTACTTGAAGAAATCGACGACGAAGCTGATGCTTATGGTGAGAGATGCTTTGTTTGCCTTTGTTGTAGCTGTAATTACTTGGTCGTATATTATTATATTGTAGTTATAACTATCAGCCTTAATCTAGCACATTGAATGCACATTGCACTCACAAGACTACAACTTATTATCCCAGTCTGAGAGTGTGCTTCTAGGCTTTTGTTCAAAGTAATTAGATACGTTGTTCGGAACAAAGGAGCTTATCAAAATTCACATTAGCAGCAGAGTGAGTATTTCAAAACGAGCATTTTTGGTAGTGTTCTACAGTATATTTAGGGCAATATGTGCTAGAACCTGAATAATGATACTTAGAAAAGTCAAAAGATCATTCCAATTCAGTCTCAGGTTAATTTTGAAAAACTAATAAGAAATTTCTTTGTTACCGTAGCGTGTCATATATTATGTATGTAACTGGGATGCCGTAGAGAATCACGGGAAGTATCAACTTGTTTTGCTGAGGAATGAAACATTTCGTTGATAGTAACTCAAACACGAGCTGTATTACAAATCCATTGAATTATTATAGCTGCCAAGGTTATCAATAAATATCCACGAAATATATTACTTTGGGAATAATAATTGTATGAGTGGTATGCAGACTGTCAGATAGTCAGATTACAATCCTCGGTAATCAGTTCACAATCATTCAAGCCCAACTTCTCCAGTGCAAGTAACTGAAAATACCAATCCACATTTTCATTGAAATTTAAAGCGGAAATACATAAATGTACAACTATAGTTTTACTGCACTTATAGATTAGGTATTTCCTGGATTAGATTATTTTATCATAAACTTTAATTCAAATATCCACTAGCCCGAATTTTTGTTATACGGCTGACATTCCCAGGCACAGAAATGTCCTTAAGATTTGACAGTAAAGAAGGCCATATGCAATGATACGAATCCAAGAAAAATAAATGTATCAGTGGCTAAAAGCTGGTCCCTGTGAACTTGATGCAAGGCCGTAGGGAGGAGTTCTTGAGATTTGCTTTCATAACTTAAAAGTTCCATGTCAACAAGTTTTCGAATACCTACTACAATAGGTACCTACCTTCCTTTCTCTTTATTATGGAAAGGGAAGTGGTATAATGTAATTATATTGTGTTTTCGCAACTTTTTTTTTACCACAGCAAATAACAATAGATATATACAAACTTTAAAGCCTTGCTTACCTATTCTCATTCAGAAGTTGCATTAGCACATAATTTAACATAATATTTAAAAATAGAAATATTGCATCAACGTCAACCCAGGGATTATTGTTGGTATGCATTTCTTAAAAATTGTGTAATCATCGTTTAAAGCCACTAGTATGAAAAGTCACGCAAGAATCTTAATTCTGGTCATGCATGCAGAAAAGAATACGTAAGAGGAGCAGTGTACAATACTTGTGACTGCTTTTGAGATGGATAAGTACGTTGATTCCCAAGTGGAATTAAGAGCTACGAAAGTTGTTATATCAATGACGTCACTTTTTTTAAATTGAAGTAAGCCTTAGTAATTAATTATAGGGTTGTGAGCCAACGACTAAAGATACAATTTTAAAATAATTATAGGCACTAAAGATGCTATTCATATATAATTATACCTACCTACTAAGTTTCAGATACTAAATGCATTTATACACAAGTAATTCATTTAACGGTGGTTTGAAATGGAAACAGTGGGTGCCACACCACTTAAATCTCTTCAAAGTGTCTAAATAAATATTTGTAATTCATGTGGATTTTAAGGAAACATTTAAATATTAAATATTCTACAGCGGGTGCAAATTTTAATGTAATGATTTTTTTTCCTACTAGGTATTGACATGGTGAAAGTAACTGACGGTGAAATAGCAGCTGATTTTGGCATAATGTCCACTCCAACTCTTGCTTACTTCCGACGAGGTCATGCACTCATCTTTGAAGGGGATTTGATGGACTCAGCAGCAATACTTGGCTGGATTACATCGAATGAAGCTTTCCAACTTAAGGATGAAATTGAGTTGGTCAACAGGAGGATGTTAGATAAAATCTTAGATGAACAAGATTTCGTCTCTGTGTACTTCTGTGAGTTATTTCTAATTATTAAATGTTGTATAGTACATGTTAAAATTCCAACTCATTTTACTTTTATTGAAACTAATTAACTTGTAGAATCGTATTTATGTTTGATTTTTAATTAAGTATGTATTTCGCATTTCCTCTATGCAGATGATAGCGACCCGGAAGTTTGTCCAACGTGTGCAACGATTTTAGTTGAATTAGAACGAATTGACCAAGAAACAGATAATCTAGATATTCTTTTTATTCGAATTGACGACTCCAAGTACGGGAAGAAATGGGGCGTGAATGATGTACCGGCTCTAGTTTATTTCCGTCGTAAGTTCCCCAGCATCTACCGTGGGGATTTGATGGACGAAGATAGCGTATTAAATTGGTTACAGAAGAATAGGTATCGTCAACCGGAGTTAAATTTATTCATGTATGGACTACTAAGTATGGGTGTAGGTTTCATCGTATATACCCTTTTCATTTTATTTTGTTTGAAAACGTAAGCTTATCTTCCTTTTTAAATTGCTCAGTTTTCAGTTGCATGACAAACAGAATCTTATAACACTCTTCGTAAACTATCATCTTCGTGTGAATGCCAAGTCAAAGCGATCGGGTTGAATTATTTTAAAAAAACGAGTATTATAATCAAAAAAAGTATGGAAAATGAAAATATATTGAATAAAAAAATTACCTTAAAAACAATGTGTTTCATCGATATCAGACCATAACAACCATTACACTTTTAAGCTAAATTATTTCATACCCCTTCAACTTTCGCTTCGATACGTCCAGTCCGCTTAAAAATATATTTCTATGACTTTATTTCATTTTGTTTGATTTTATTACAAAAATAAAACTAAATTTGAATACAAAAATATAAAGTTCTTTGCATGAATAACACTGAGAAGGTAGATCAGTTAAGGTCAACGTCCATAATTATTGCACACTTTATCCAATTCATCATCATCATTGATCGAAAAATACAGCCAAGTTGACAAGCTTTCGAGACTCATATATATACGTAAATATAGCATTAGAAAAATGAAAATTGTATGGCATTCGTAATATTATGATCTCGTTTTCTGTCCTTGGCACAACAATATAATAATGAAGGCGGGTAAAAAAATATATATATATGATTATTATTCCCTACTGCTCACTCATAAATTAAATTAGTTCACAAATAAAATACGTTTCAAACGAACATGGGGTGTCATTCCATTTTAATCCTTTGCCATCGCGATTCCATAGTTCCAAGCAATGTTCTTCTTCGCCATTTTCATACCGGAAATTATTCGGTTCACCTAAATGATTGCAATTACACACACATCCTTTAAGACCAAGTGCATGTGAAGCAGTGTTTACTTTAAATTAAAATTTGAAGCTAAGATAAGCACATTTCTCCCATTAATGTACATATAACTCCCACATTTTTCTGTAGAAGGGAATATTTGGAAAATTATCCCCAGCTCTCTACGTTTTCAACTATGTATTTAAAGGTACTTTCACTCACGTTATTTAGAAACTAAATCCCGTCAAACCCATCTAATTACAGCTATTATTTCTAGAATAATCTACATACTAGGAAATGTCCTTATGACGTAATTATACAAACAAAAATCGCGCAATGAATTTCAATGATCGTCTCCCCGGATGTCCAGGCCTTGGCTTGCTTACAGTTTTTCAGTTTATGTTACAATGTTTTGCAATTTGCAGTTGTCATGACTTACTCTACACAGAAATGAGCAGGTTGCAAGGAAAGTGACTTACGTTTGCCATGCAACACTTTATTGTTAACGAATCTCAAGAAGTCCCTTGCTAATTAATTCATATCAGAATATCCTGCCTTGCCACACCTAACAGTTGCACCTAACTGCAATGAACTTGTTCAACTCCTTGGCCATCGGCATCACCATCACGTTATCCAGTGATTATGAAGAAGAATTCTGTCAACATGTCACACTTGCACTTGACCCACTTTTCATAACCCCCTGAACGCAAATTTTAAGCACGATCATAAGCTTTCGTCACATGCACCACGCATGCATATTATGACCGTGATTGCAAAAAACTAATGATCCGCACTATTGTGTCAAAAATATATGCAATTATACCGGCATTCCAGTTCGTGAATCCGATGGGCTTTCCTGTTCCAAACCACATGAATACGCCTTCTTCACCTTGGTCCGTTCCTGACGTCCAAAAATGCTCGTTTCCTAAACCTATTTCAAGAGCGCAAAACGAAAAGACGAAGGTTACTTATTATTGATTAACTAATTTAGAATATTGAAAATAACATTAATTTTTATATAATAACAATCATACTCCAAATTACAGTTGCACTTTAAAATCTGTGTCACTGCCAGTAGTATTATTAGTCATTCAAAAAGCATTCAACCATTTAAGTACGCAATAAGTTTGACAAAATAAAATCCGAACCTATTTCTTGCACGTATTTCTCCAAAACATTATTTTCTTCCTTGGTTTCAATAGACGCCAAGTGTAATCCATGGTATCGGCAGTACTGGCTTGCTTTGTACCAGTTTGCCTAGACAGTTATCAAATCGGTCATCAAATAAAAGGAAAAGGTTTTTGTGCAACTTTGCAAAGATTAGAAAACTATATCCTCATCCTGATTCTCATGCACATGCTCATGAAATTCAGCTCAGAGTAAATAAAAACCAAGACAAAGACACAGACAAAGAATAATCACAAGCAAAGAAAAACTGAGAAAAGGCTAGCACAAATAAAAGTCAAATAAAACTGAAAGTACTATAGAGTCTGTAGCAATGAAACGAATTTATGTATTTACTTGGCAATTATACTACTGCCTCCACAATTAATTTCAAAATCACAATAAACTTTGTTGTAACAAACGGTAGTTCGATCAAAACAATTATTTATTAATGGTACTTTTCAACATACCTTAAAAAATTGTCCAATGTAGTAATGTTTATCGTTGACTCGTATAAATGGCATTTTCCATTGCACAGAATTCCCACTTCCCTCACACTCGCTTATTTTATTATTTCCTACAAGTAAACACACATTGATGAAATCCATGGAGTGAAACTGACAAATGAAAAATCATTATTTGTATAGTGTCAGTGTAGGTGTTAATAGTAGTATTAGGGTTGAATGTATTTGCATTGCTATCGGGGCTCGCAGCCGTAACGTTTTTCCGCTTCCCTTGCTTTGCCTTACTTTGTTGGACCAGTGAATCCTTGTGCTTATTGGTAGCACTAATACCTGTGACTAATCTACCTAGGTGTATTCGAATATAAATACAAACCTACAATAAATACAATACAATAAGGTAGTCAATGCACAATCATATGTTCTCTTCGTTTTTTATTCACATTTTGATTGACACCACATGCAATGATTAAAGCAATGCAATGCGGAAAAAAATTCCAATGGCAAAAAGTGCTATCAATTATTCGACACCTAAAAAACTCAACAAACTGGTATACAGCTTGATCATCATTCCCACTCTATCCTGTGAAAAACGCGTAACGAATAATTTACAAATTACCATGTGAGTTTCCACCTATTTATCTTGACATAAAAAAATCAGCTAGTGATGGCTGAAAAAACTATCAGCGCCAATAAAATTTCGATTTATGAACCACAGAAAGCTACTTCAGTAGTCAGAACAGCACAGCGGTACGGTGGAACACAACGGAGACAAATTGCCTTGAAAATATTGATATTTATTCGTCTAAGGACAAAATCGAAAGTTCCTGAAGGAGTCATCGCTGGTGGTATATCCACTCAGCTTTGTCTCAGAGATCCTAATGCCTTCGTTGGACAGTAAATCGTAACCAAATCCAGCACGGATGATGGATAAATACTTGTAGCCTTGCTATACCTTTCATTTAATTTGAATGAATCGAATGCATTTGCTTAGTTTGGACAGCTAGCAGTTCCCTTGTCTTGTCAAATGTCTAAATCTTTACAAATTACAATAACTGCTGCAGAGAGAAGTGAAAGGATCAAAACCCATACATCATACTTTTATATATGTTAATGTAGTTTTCGTGAAAAATACACCATCATTAGGATATTACTAGGACAGACTGACGGGCATGGACCACTACTATTACTATACTATTACTCCATTCACAATTACATGACTCTGAAGATCGAACGAAGATGATGACGAGGCTAGTACGACACAATTTGAATCCACAAAGAAATTCCATACTCAAACAGTATTTGTGTCGAAAGATAAATTACTTCATTGTATCTATGCCGCATACCTCGCGAAATACCAACGATATAAAAAACACAATACACAGATAGAGCTCTTCTTTTCTTTGGATTTAGATTGTGTTGTGTATCGTATCCTGTTGCACAATGGAATTACGGAGAAACAAAAGGTAAAGTAACGACCGCAAAGAGATACGAGTAAGACCACAAATTCTTTACTTAGCTACATAATTGCAAATAAAACATCCACTGCAAAAACTGTGTTATCAGAAAGGACTGAAGCTACGAAACAACGATTCACAAATGACTCACGAAATGCTGCGGTTTTATAATGCAATCTTGTGTAATATAGAAACCAGTGGATGGTATAATTATGTATTACCTGGATAATCCTTGGCTCCATGTGTTCCGGATAGCAGATTGCCCGGAGACAGAAGCACCGCAAAACATACTAGTAGATGTGTTACCCACATTTTTGACTCGTTTATCTTCACTCCACACCAGCACCTGCACCAACCAGCACCCGACCGCAGTCAGTGAATGAAGAGACGGATTATCCTCCGGACAACAATGGTATCTTAAACACAACGAAATCACAATAAGGTAAGGGATGAGGAAGGTGTTCTATTGACACGAACACATTTCAAGTACTGACTTAACCAACTACGCACACAAAGGTAGAGCACTGCTTCAATCAACTAATGTACTGCACACACACATAAATGTTGGACAGGCTTTCCTATTCAAGATTAAAGTTAAAGCCTTTAGTTAGTTTTGGTCTGGCTCTGACTCTGACTCTACCCTTGATTTTGTATTTTTTTCAAAAGAATTTGTCTTCACCTGTTCTAATATGTTGTACGTTGGGGCTGTAGCTGTAGTTGTGTATGGTGAGCAGTGCCGTGGATGCAGAGGATGTAGGACGAGTACGACCTACTAAACTCTGTATGTATGGAATAATGAAATAATCAAATAATGTCCTACGGTTGGAGTTGGCTTTGGAATTGGAATTTGTGTACCTTACAGTCCTCTGGTCGTGTATTGTGTCTTGTCTTGTCTTCGTTACTTACGATTAGTTGCCTTTACTTGGGCTTCACCTTTCCTTGCCTATCTGTGCTCATGGGAAGGGGGATTTGCTCTAGGCTACATTAAATTTTTACCGGGAAAATATTTTTTGTAGAGTCGAGAGTGTTTGCGTTGGTAATGGTAATGGTGTCTCGTCTCTCGTCTCGTCTAGCGTCTCTTTCGATGTCTCTAGCGTTTTGGAGTTGAGAACTCGAGGAATCGCTCTTGAGAACAATAAGAACAATACTTGATAGTGTCCCTATCTGCTAGTCCAAGCCAAGTCGAGCAAACAAATTCAAAGAAAAGAAAAATATGCCACTGTTCATTGCTTTGACTTGGCTTTTCCTCGAAAGATGGTCGAATTGAAAGATCTCACTCCTTCTCGCTACTCCTCACAAATACAACTACCGTCTCACGGGACGTCCAAACTAGCAACTAACAACTTACAATGCACTTAAGATTCTATCAACTTATCTATTATCTAGCAGAATCAGCTTTGACTTCAGCTTCAACAACATCAGCCTCAACATCAGCATCAGCATCAATAACACGATCACTCTCAGTCAGTCTACCTGTCTTCTTTGTTTTTCGTTTTCGCTTCCCATCTAGTCCCCATGTACTCTTGTTTATTAACGATTTGTTGTTTCAAAACATTAATATTGTTTAGTTTGTCGAGTATGTGAGACAGTGTGTGAGAGTGGTCAAGCCATCCGTCGTAGTCTAACACTAATCCCAACCAAACCACGAGATATCATGCGATGCGAATCTAATGGATCTCTGTGTGTGTAGGTATGTACTATGTGTATTTTTTATGTGGAATGCAATGGTTAATGGTGGATGGTTAATTGCTTCTAGTAGACGACATGCATACCTGTATCTGTATTCTGCATCCGCTGTCTGCTTGCAAAAACTCCAAACTCAAGAGTTGCAGAAAGATACATCCTAATGATATGACAAAGGGGCTATTCATATAAACACGTAGAGACCCAAGATATACTATATGGTAATGAAGCAAGGTTACCTTTCTGCAATGCTCTCACTTTTCATTTTCAGTTTCACATTCTCATCAGCATCCACACATCCAAATCCACTCCACATCCCCATCGACTTTTACTTGGACATGGACATCGTTGTATCTACGGGTCTCAACTACGCCAACTTCGTTCAAACACAGCAGTCCATCAGTCAGCCGTGAGGAATTAGCCACAAGATATTAAGAAAGAAGTTGGAAGAAGTAACTTACTAACTAACTAGGAAAGGAAATTAGTATGAGAGGTATCTACACAACTGTATATTGCAAAGTGTTGTATACCGTTCCCTTGCATTGTATGGCTCTCATCGTCAGAGTACGAATACATAATTACTGTATTACTAAATTACTACCTGTACTCATGCACTGCCTACTGTACATAATTACAGGTATACGTGCTAACGTTTTGAGGCATCTTTCAAGCTTGTTTCCCTCAGCCTTTTAAGAAAGCTTGCAATGTAGAGAGAGCATGTTTGTGGTCTAGGAGACCTTGGAGAGGAGCAAGAAAAGAGGAAAGTGAGCTCGGCAGGAGGAGAGGAGGAGAACCACAAAATCCCTGCACATACTAGAAACAGATAATCAGGATGAATCCATTAAACCAGAATTTAAACAGTCATTACATATTTTAACAAGCAATTTACATTTTAAACATCCGATGCAATGCGCAATTTGAATTTACAGCACCACAGTCTCGAAATAAAGTTATTATTATGCCATGCATAAGTACTACAGTAACTACCCACACCTAATTATATGATTACCTATGTGGGCAGTTGTGGTTGTTGTCGTTGTCGTTCTGGTTGTCAGTCTGTGTTTCGTGTGCTTGTTCTCGTCTCACTATTTCACATAGAAATCATTTTCATGAAATTTGCTGTAGTGTTGCTGTAATTATGACCGGACGTGGATTTTACATTTTTATGCGTAATGCTACCAGCTAATTACGATGTAATCTTTCCCCTTGGTTTTTGGAGGGAGTCAGTACCTGTAGCTGCTGCTAATGTACCCCAATACATTGTTTGTCCTACAGCATTACTCATCACATCATTCAAGTGTATATTCTCAACATAATTATAGCACTCGTGTGGTCAGCGAGGATTAAATATATTTCATTTTTACAGCTTGGCTTTGGCTTTGATTTTACTGCCTGGGGAATTGGACGCATACATATGAACTGCAGGCGAAAGATCTTGTCTGGTCTTGTCTTGTCTGTCTTGTCTTGTCTGTCTTGCCTTGTGAAATCAGGAGAGGACATAGAAACTTTTAATTGTACCAACACAATTGGATTTAATTGTTGGAAACCCAGGCTGAATGACTGACTAACTGTGACTAACTGTATTGACTAATTGCATGAATAATTGTCAGAATTAACGATCTCAAGACCAGACTACAACCAGTCAACACAATCGTTATATTGTCTTTCCCAATCACATGATGACATGACATGACAGTGAGCCCAAAAAATATGGAGTAGGTAATGGCATAGGTACATGTTTTTAAACTATTCCTCTAGAGATATGTAGGCACCTACATTCATAATCAATAGAGTGGAATCCGATTATTTTTACCTTTTGTGTTCATATGATGTAGATTGGGAGATTGGAGGATTGAGATCGAGATCGAGATGAATGTCGAACACGGACGGAGATGTTTGACGTAACGTTCTTAACTTTAGCTTTTCATGGCTCATTCATGGCTTTTACAGTTCTGGTTCAACCGTTCCTCTTTGCTCCTTTTACATCTAGACCTTAGCTACTAAAGTCATAGTCGAATTTCCTTTCTTCGTGATCTTTAAAGCATATCGTGATTTATGATCAAGATCCGCGAAGGTTATGCAGCAAATAATTCTACATATTTGCGGTTTACTACTGCAGTGTCAATAACAATCGTGGCAGAGTGTGTCATGTGTCAGTGGCGGTGTCAGTCATGCCACAGTCACAATGTGTGCATAGACCAGACCACGCCATGCCACGAGTACCCATTCTTCTCCAGCTGAGTAATGAACCTTTGACTCTGTGAACACATTTTTGTTATCAACGTAGGTAGTTATTGTGAGTAAGTAAGGCACCCGAGAGGTTTATGTGTCGCACACTATTTCTGGTTTTGATTGCTATATAAGTAAACCAGAAATAGAAGTCAAAGTGAATTATCACACAAAATAACCATCAAACGCGGAAAAACAAAGCATTCCTTTTTAAACTGTGTAACTCCAACAACATTACATACATTACAACATGTATAGGTATATATCTTAGCAGTAGAGAATTTCATGCATGACTAATATATGGACATTCTATAATTCCTGTGTGTCTATGCTGTTAGGTAATCAAACATTATGCACATGGCATATTTCGTTATTTATTTTGTTTCTATAAATATAGAGTAAGTAGAAAAAATGGAGCTTTTGACTGGGACACGGGAGCGTGAACGGTTGGGAAACTCGGTTAGATCTTATCTAAATAGTTCAATAACAAAACACTCGTGCATAAATGCTCCATTCGTTCAATATGCATGCATATATGTGTATAGCGTAAATAATGCACGAGCAACGTAAATGTTTAAAGAGCCTCATTACATGCAAACAGAATTTCGGTCTGAGCTTCAACTCTTTTGTTTACTGGAGCCCCAGAACCCGAACCAGGACCAGAGCTATGATCAGGTTTACTCACTGTTTTATTCCGTGAACAATATGGGTCATGGGAATGAAGACAAATGTAAATTTATTTTCAATAACTCGCTTCAACTGTGTGAAGTGAAATACCTGAGCCAACCTACAAATACGCAACCGGGTAGTTATTGTAACCGTAATCGAGTGTAATGGTATTCAAAGGTGAGTTGGTCTGGGTGAAAGTAACGAGTAAAACTATATACCGACGAATGTAGATAGGTGCATCGTATAAAAATCATACTACCGGTGCATAATACGTTTGTTATGGATTTGGAGGTGGATAAGTGTAAGTAGAACAGTGAGTCCAGGTCCGGGTAATCCTTTTATAAGAATAGAAGTTGATGTGAACAAACACAAACTATAATGCAAACACTAGTTATGTACAGATTGAATATACCCGGCCCGGTCCGGAATGACGGGTTTTTACACCACACATTTTTATAGGTGGCAGTTTTTTTGGGAAATTAGAACGTTGTCCCGGGTAACGGAGGGAACAACACGATGATTTTACATTGAAACGTCATTCATTTACCTGGTTCGTATACTACCACGAGTTGGTATGGCTTTAGAGAAGACACTTTCCTCATTCGTTTAAGTAGACCTGTGGACTGAATTTCCCAACCGATTTCGGATTTTCATTGTGGTTTCGTTTTACATACTATTGCTGCGCTGTATTTCATTAAGTACCTATGTATAAGTACAAGCGTTTGTACAGCATCTAGAAAATTTACGGCCTGGTCCATAAGACGATGACGAAGACGGCGACTACAACAACAACGATAACTTTTGGGACTTGAGATGGTGGATAATCGGAGAAGGTAAGGGAAAGGCAAGAAGCAAAGGAAAATCAAGAGTCGCACATTCATATTACACGTACACATCCGTTTATACTATTCCTCCGGGTATTTTTCCCTTTCACTTCGGTTACCCACACTCTCCTCAAATTTCAGTCACACCGATCTTTTATTCAGTGGCGAGTTGCCTTCCAGACAAGGTAGCAGGTGATTGTGAGAATAAGTCTAATCAAGCCATCCACCGTCCGAGTGGACGTGGACGTTTCAACATTCAAAACCTGAGTTACTCCTAACAATTTTAACACTTCCCTGTCGTTTAGCTTCTATTCTAATTAACCAACACCAACTCATTCCGAGATTCCACCTCCTACGAGGACAAAGGATTTTGACGTGGATTCTGATTCACAACTACCTACTAATACTAGAAACTAGTAGTTCTGAATAGCTAAATATCCAAGCGTGGATTAAGTTAAACCGTTCTTTTCCTGGATTTAACATTTGCGACAATTTAATCACTCCAGAAATAATAATACTGATACTTTAGGTGCTACAAGAGTGACCAAGAGGTATATTCTAAATCTGAATGTAATTACTTAAATATACAGACGTTTAGATTGAATTTTCATAAAAGCAACAAAGAGCAAGGAGGGAAAAACGTTTAGGAACAAGTTGTTGCACTACTCAAGCATTGCATGGATAAGTTCTGTCGGCTTCTGACTAATCGTAAGACAACCCGGAGTTGAAAAACCCCTGGGTTTTTGTTTTTGTGAAGTTTGCAATTCCCTAAAATAATTTATTGTTAGAAAGTTTTTCTGTGGAGTCTGGACTTTCAAGAGTGAGAGAATTGTGAGTTGACAAGTTGCGGGAAGTAACTTGAGACTTGAGGGAAGAGAAATAATAAAGGAAAAAAGGAATAGAACAAAGTAGTTTCTAGAAGATATCTATAGATATAGAGAGATGCCGATAGCGGTATGTCGTTAGATTCGGACTGACAGTGACAGCATTGAGTTGAGTTGGATTTGGATTCGGGTATGAGCATTAGTGGCTCAGAAAAACAAGTTTTGGGTTACGATTCGACTACACAACGAACAACAGGCAGGCCGAATCGATTAGGTAGATTTTTATTTGTAGATTGAATCATAGTCTACAGTTATAGTCATGACTTCCGAAGAATAGCAATCAATATTCGTGGCAAGGTCATTCTCTATGCAATTTTTTCATTACCTGATGGCCAGTTGGCTGTGTACTCTTAATGTCCATCCATGGGTTGAATCGATTCAACAAATTATTCTCTTCTTTCTCCATGTACTTTCCTTCTCAACATTTTAGTTGTCTTTTGGTATTGCTCAGAGTATTTGCATTGCGATTTCTGCAATTCCCCTTCCATTGCGTCGGTGGTAAAACTAAATTGGTTTCCCGTTTCGTTAAGTAATCGTAGAACCGTCCACATTTTTTTCTGTTTGTCTTCAGCTGAGCTAATCGTGAGTTGGAGTTGTGTTTTGTGACGCACGCGAATTGAACTCACATTCAAGTGGTTTGAACTTCACTGAATTCAGTTGTACCAAATCGAATCGAATTGAATGAAATTGGATTGAAGTGAATTGAGCTGAATTGAGCTGAAGCAAGTTGATTGCAGACATAGCTAGCTTTAGAATTTTCTAACCTGGTTTTAACAAAATGCATTTGTCTACCTACAGAGAAGTTGATGCTGATCGCGTGGGATATGCACGAACGAAACCTGAAGTAAAAGCTTTGAAAGAAACAGCAATTATTGTTGTCCCTGCTATTGTAGCGAAGATTGTAGAAATAGAAGTAGGAACTTCTAGAAAATTGGCATAATGGCCACAATGACGACAACGATTTTTAACCAGCAACAATCTACCATTATGATGAGCAACACTAATTTTGTGAAACGATCCGAACTAACGATATTAGTCAAGGCGCTCTATGATGGCGATTACAGTTTGGTCAATACTATCCTTACAAAGGCAAGTTCTTTCAAAAGATTGTTCACGTATGGATATTTTAATAACATGTGATCAGAGTTTACGAGTAATTTGAGTTTAATTAATTGGGATGATTTGTCACTATTTAGCGACAAATTGGAAAGGAAAGATCGCGGATCGGACGTACAGCTTTGCACTACATAGCTGAGAACGGGAACACTGACTGTTTGGAGTTGTTAACCAGTTTAGGCGATTTTGATCTGAATGCATTCGATCATGAAGGACATACGGGATTACATTTGGCAGTTATCAACGGAAATCGAGATTGTGTCCAAATTCTTGTCAATGCAAAAGCCAATATCAATTGTCTGGATCATGAGAAGCATTCGCTAGTGCACTGGGCTACAGGTAGAGTTATTCAATCATAAGTTATGTATTTGGTTCAATTCATTTTAAAACATGGCTATGTGTATTTAGGTAATTGCAAAAGTTATGTGGGTAAGGTAAGGCGTGACTATAAGTAAGGTATACTTATAGTCACGCATGTTCATACAAACCAATTTGCTGCAGCTGGCTGTGGTTCTGGTCCTGGTTCTGCGAGTAATTGTGTCATCAAAAATATATATATAGCTACTTATTTAATGCATGTCGATGTCGATCACAACCCACTAAATTATCTGACTTGTTCTACTTTCATTTCATTTCCCTTTTCATCTGATTTTATTTCAGTCTGCGGCGAATCGGAAATATTGTCTTTGTTACTCTTGAACGGGGCAAATGCTTCAACAATTGACATTCATAATGCTACTCCATTGCACTATGCCGCCCAAATGTGCGGTCATATCAAGAATCCGTCACCGGGATCACCGACCAAATCCGAAACCTCGCACTTTAATGTCTCCAAGTCACGGTCGTTAATCATTCTAAGACAACTCATACAGCATGGTGTGAGTGTGAATATCAAGGATCAAGATGGTCGCGAACCTTTACTGTGGGCTGCTTCAGCAGGTAATTTTGGATAACTATTTCCTGAAGTAGCTAATTAAGTACCTAGTTGTAAATTCTAATCATACCAAAGTTAATTTTATTCATAATCGTTATATATTGTTCTACTACACAGGATCGGGAGAAGCCATACTGTCCCTTGTGAATGCAGGTGCTGCAGTAGAAGCTGAAGATAAAGATGGACTTACTGGTAAGCGTCTAACACTAAAAATATAATAAAATCACTTGGACCTACAGTTTATACTCGGGTTTCGATCCGAGAGTAAAAATTAAGATGAACGTGATTTTAATATGTGTTGTTGACACAATATTCAGCTTTGCACTGCGCTGCGTCCCGTGGTCACACGGATTGCATAGAAACTCTGGTGGGTTTGTGCGGTTGTAACGTTGACCTCATTGATAATAATGGATGCACAGCACTTTTCTATGCCGTAACACTGGGTCATCCAGATTGTACTGAACTACTCCTCAATTATGGATCTGAACCAAATAGACAAGATCGCAAAGGTTGGAGAAAAAAACAAAAATATTCCGTATGCGTTGTATGTAATAATTTTAATTCCGACACGTTATGCTAAAATATGCTGACATGAAAGACTGGGTTTAAATAGGTTACAAGATAGATATTCATATACTTACGAATTTTCAATATTCACGATCGTTTTTAAATTTGACAGGTCGTACTCCTGCTCATTGTGCGAGTTCAAAAGGACAACTTGAAACGATCAAACAAATTCACAAACATGGAGCTAATTTGTGGATGAGAAATGTACGGGGAGAACTGCCACTGCATGAGGCCATACTGTCCAGAAGAAAGGAATTAGTGGTTTGGCTTTTGAGCCAGAGGCCCGATACTGTCAATGCTACAAATAATGATGGACGAACGTGTTTGCATTTAGCGTCCTTATCAAATAATGTCCAAGTGGTGAAGGTAATAAATTTAAATAATTAAATAATACTGATGTATAGTAGGTAATAATTACTTCAGTGTATTTTGGTATTTTGTTATGAACTGTGATATTCCTTTTTATCAGATTTTACTGGACCATTCAGCTGATGTGAATGCCGTAATGCGAAATGGAAAAGGAAATTGTATGACACCAATGGATGCTGCACTCTACCGTGGTAACTCCGCAGTGGCCAAGTTTTTGCAGATACACGGTGGTGTAGCGTTCAATTCACTAAATGATCCAAAATTTATGAGTAGGATGCTCGTCAGTCAAAATCGGTGAGTTACTAAAATTCGAAGTTGACTGACTACTTAGTATTGATTAAAATTATAATTACTGTCTGCAAAGAAAAGCATCCGGTATACCTGTAATTATACAAACACCAAACTATAGTAAACTGACACCCGCAATAATTGTCTCATACACAGATCAAACATAGATTCACGTCTCTCGAATAACATGATCATGAATAATTCGAGACTGAGCTACAATAATATGACGAACATACAATGCAATACACCGGATAATCACGTTGTTCTCACGCCCGATTACATTATTTCTTCAACGCCCATTCAACAATACTACCAGCATGGTAAGTCAATGGCCAATGCAAATTATTAAATCTTGCTAAATCACTCATGCCTGCTCACTAATCAATAGTCAATTCACGATCAATCAAATGAATATTAATCTTAAAGTTAGTGTTTTTGAACGTTGAATACGCCATTGCAGATGGCACGGACGGAAATGCAAAGAAGCTAATGCTTTTAATGGAGAATGAAACTCCGATACCGAATGCTAACTCGCAGATAAACCGTACTGATGGGTCTGAAGGATTCCACATAGACTCGTATGATGAGCATAATATCACAGAAGTAGAAAGGGAGTTGATCGAGAGTGATACTCCAGGACAAGAACAAGATAATCCTGAAAGCGGTCGGGATGAATCTGAATCCTCACCAACTGAACAGGAACTAGCAAATGTTCATCACCAGCTGAGTCAACAGCAAGAACAGGAGCTGAATTCTCATCATCAACGCCAATTGCAAGAACAGCAGCACCTAGAAGAACAGCAATTACTGGTGCAACAACAAGAACGAGAAGAAGAAATGATAAGACAACAACAGGAGTACAGCAGTCGGTT
Organism: Ptenothrix huangshanensis; assembly: GCA_036851915.1. Lineage (NCBI taxonomy): Eukaryota > Metazoa > Arthropoda > Collembola > Symphypleona > Dicyrtomidae > Ptenothrix > Ptenothrix huangshanensis. The sequence continues at coordinate 26,638 of JAAXYX010000959.1, forward strand.
CCGCGAGGAAGAGCAGCAAACAGACGAGCAAGTAATGAATGAATCGTACATTGAAATTGTCAATAGAAAAAAAGTAGTCAAGATATTAAATAATGAGTCAAGTCAGACGGAATTTGTTGAAGAGTTCTCCCGCCGCAAGTCATCCGGGAAACGGGAAAGTTACGTCCAGCGCAAAAGTTCCCAAACAGAAACCTCTACGGACTCTAAAACTGCATTGACAAGCTCCTCAACGAGTAAGTCTGACCAAAAAAGTAAGAGTCAGAGTAAGAGCCGGAGCCAAAGTCCGAGTCAAACTGAAATTGAAGATAACGACACTTATGACGGAAGGAGACGCAGTTCACAGCGTTCGGCTGCCAAAAGTGCTAAGAACCGTCAGCAGCAGGAACAAAGAACTGATGAAAATGATGAGGCAACAGAACAAGCTTCGTCAGCTAATGATGACGACGACGAAGAAACCGAAAGCATTGTGGAAGTTAAGAAAGTCCCTAAAGCAGAGTTGGATGAGAATGAACAAGAGACTGAGCAGGAAGAAGAGCCTGAACCCGAAGAGGAGGAGGAAGAGGAGGAAGAAGACGAGGAATTATCCCCTGAGGAACTATTGCTCAAAAACAAGCCCGACGAGGCAGAGTGGACTTTATTAGAAACTGCCAAGAAAACGAGATACAGTAAAAATAAAAACATAAAATCCGCACATCATAAATCCAACGGTAAAAATAGCAAAAGAATTCGCAAATCAAGGTCCATTGAATCGAAAGCTGTTGGCAAAGATGGAAGCGACGTTGAATATGTAAAACGAGAAAGGAATTTGACGCACGCAAAATCAATGAGTCCAATCGATCGGAAGAAACAAAGACAGATGAAGATGGAGGCGCATGAGAAAGGATGCAAGTCAGTGAGTCCAAGTTTGTTGATGAATGGTGAAGAAGGATACCTCAGTAGTCGCAGTGTGAGCTTAGACATTGGGTCAGCTGGAAGTTCAAGGCGCGGATCAATCCATGGATCAGACGATGAGGCAGTGCTGGAAAAGAAATCATCAGTTGAAAGTGCGAAATCTAAGAAGTCAAGTAATGGAAGTCGGGGGCCTTCGCGAAAATCTATGGAAAAGGAATCAAGAGCAAATTCTAGGCATTCCATCGAAGCCAGTAAATCTACACCAGAAAAATCCCGAAAATCTATTTTACGAGATTCTCGTGAATCTACCGGTAAAAGTCGATCGAACTCGCAGAAATCTATTGAAGGAAGATCCCCTACAACTCCGTCCAAGGAAAATGATGATGATTTAGAAACCGAACGTTATCGTAAACCCAAATTATCTTCCTCGAAAAGAGTCGACATTGATAATGACACCGAAATGGAAATTTCTTCCCTTAAAAAATCTTCCAAAAAATCTATTGAATTTGTAAATATTTCTTCCACCAAAAAGGATCGTAACGGTAATAGTAAGGATACTGAAGATAGCCAAAGTGACAACACTACACACCTCAATAACCTCTCCACTGAAGAATCCTCTACAGATGAACCAAAGCGACGCACCAAAAAAGTAACCCAAACCTCGAAACTACCCAGGGGAACCCGATCCACTGAATTAAAGAAA
>JAAXYX010000960.1:0-28213 GCA_036851915.1 Ptenothrix huangshanensis
ATCAGTGAAAAGATAATTCATGTAATACTGCAGTTGTATACTTAAAGTTGAGGGTTTTTAGACAAAGAGAAATGCATACATATTTAGACGCAGTACGATCGTTTAGTGTAATATCAAAAATCAAAAGATTCCATTTCTAAAATACTTTGTGGTATGTATAGAGTGAAATCGTATTTGTAGTTTTATTTCAATTAATCCATTAATGACGTGTCACCTTGTACATAATAATTTAAGGTATCTCCTCCGCCTAAGGTTCATCATTAATCATTAATTAATTTAAATACGTACATTACATAACTTTGCATACAGTAATTTTTAGCATTACTTAAATAATTAAGTACTCATTTAATTCCTTTTCATCATCCTCTTCCTCCTCCACACAATTATTCAGTTATATAGTTACATATAGTAGTTCGATTTGTCTAATGCGTCTATTCTATCAGAATAATATCCTACTAATAATAATTTAATAATTATTAACTACTACTCCACTCTACAGACAGGTAGCCTACAGTAACTATGATTAATTCTAAGGGATTTTTACAAGTACCAATTTTTGTTCAAAAAATGTTTTTTTTTACACCAGTTGCCTTTTATCTAATACACAAGTGAATGTTTGCCATTATCCTTCCATCTGATTTTTAAATGTTCTACAAATTCCAATCCGAATTCGGTGACCCTTAATTTTGAAGCATTTAATGAATGCCACCTAAAAATAACATCCTTTTCGAACTTGAATTATAATTTATTATTTCCAATAAAATATTTTCCGCTGCACTCAATCCTAGTTAAACTTTTTTAATAAATCCCCAACTATATCTTTGAATGATTATTGACCACCTACGCTTCTACGAATGATTACGATTTAGCTTTAGTAACTGTTTTAATGCGTTCTGCTCCATTAATTTACTAAAAATAAAATAAGTATAAAGATCTAATCAATTGTTTTTAGTTTCTAACTACAATTGCTTAGAAGAGACTATAAAGTCTGAAATTATAAAGGGCATAGCGTCAAACGTGAAAAATATCTCGTTAAAGAATTACTATACATATTATTGTTTTAGTTAGTATTACTAGAACAGGTAATAAGTAATAATTGCAAAATTGATTTACTTTTGTTAATCAATTATGTAAAACTCGATCGATTTTTTGCTGCCTAATAAATTCCATTCAATTTTTTGATACAATAATAATAATAAAGACCCATATGTATGCTTCCTTCCGACAAACTTAGCCTAAGTTAAAACTACATTTAATTACGATTAAAGTTACATTTATATTACGATTGCTTGCTCAATAAAGTAGTTAAATAAAGACCGTTAGATTCTTACTAAATTTATAAACAGGTAATATTATATTAATATAATTACACATAACTTGTTCACATAGTTGCTACTAGTACCTTTGCCTTATCTTCTTAGATGTGTATAATTCTATTTTTAGTACAATAATGATTACAGATTTTACACAGTTCCTAGTTAAAAATTAAACTGGTTACACTCCTCTATAAGAGCTATCTTGTATAATAACTATCTTTACATTAGGTGTATACACTTTATAAACACATTAATTATGTAATTACTAGACTTTGCCTTGTCTGCAGCTTGCTATTTGCATATGTGTAGATATTTATTTAGGAGTAGAACAAGGACAGGATGCTAACAACCACGTTTAGTTACTAATAATTATATATCGTTTTGTCTAAACTACACATGTGATTCAGATTTAGGTTAATTAAAAGATTAACAAAGGTAGGTAAGTACAATTTGTGTATGTACACTAGGTATGATAAATAGTAATTATACAATTCAATATCTGGTTCTGGTAAAAGTTTAAAAGACTGCATGGACTATATCTTTCAGCTAATTCTGTAATAACTTCAAAAATTTAAGGTTGTAGCTGTGAATATTTGCCAAAAATGAAATTATTACATACATATAAGGTATAATTACTTACATATAATTATTTGGTGTCTATATTTGTATGTATGCATATCGTAGGTATAAAGATAGTGGGCAAAACTTTATAATTATTAATTATTATAATTCTGTACTTACATTAATAGAAAGAAGAGAAGACTTAACAGATGCGATGTGAATTCAATGTGTACCGATTACACTTATACATACTTTTAAATTATTCTGACCTATTCAACTTTCACACTTTTTTTAAGCTGACATGACATGACATGACATTGACATTGTCCTTCTCCTTGTACCCCTAGCCAGAAAACCTTTTTTCGTAAGGTACTCAATCTGAATATAGTTATGGTATAACAACTGCCTTTGTAGAAGAATCTGTTACGAAATGCATTATTTCTTGTATAAAGATTATGTGTACACCGTCAGAAGTCACAACAAAGTCCAAAGAGTTTCCTACACAATCATTTTAGTAACCGTAACTTAATCAATGTCAATTTTAGATTAAATTATTGCATTTAACTAAATTCACCTGATCTGCATTTTCATCGACAAGACGATTTTGCTAAAAAATATCTATAATTAGTAGCTAAGCCTTTTCCGTTTATTACAAAATAATCCAAACAAAATTAAAACCTACTACAGAATTTCGAGGCAATTTATTACATAATATTTCAAAGTAACAGCAATAAGTAATGCAAAATTACATTACGTACAAATAAGTTAAGATGGGTAGAAATAATTAAATAGGATATAATAAACTGACAGTAGGTGTAGGCATGTAATTAAAGATTATAGCTATGTAGTTGGCAGGTAATTAAACATCTTGAACACGATTAGAAGGTTGTTGAAGTTCAAGTCGGGAACAAGTACAAGTACAGCACAACGAATGACAATGACAACGACCATGATGGTGACGACGATGGTGGTAGTGATAGTGGTGATACTGTATGATCAACAATAATTGATGTAGTTAGCGGTAATTGTAATTAAGTACTACTGTAGTTTGTTAAGGACTGGACGTGTCATGATTGAGGCTGTCGTCACTCTCGAGATATGTGACGTAGGAGTCCGTTGAGTCATGGTGACTCAGGTCGGTGGGGGTTTGGGTCATCAGCATTTCGTTCCCGCTACCATTATGAATCAGGTCGTAGCCGTGCATCTGTAACATCAAATAAAACATCAATCAATTAGTTAATGTTGCCAAAAATCGTAGTCAAGTGAATAATAATCATGAAGTATTAATTCACGGCTGATGCAATGCCACCCCATCTAGCGGATTAGTTCCAATTCCAAATTGCAACTGCCGCAAAACTGGTTAAAAGTAGTTAATTAGGTTTCTGGTGAACCTTAAATGTTAAAAGTTTAAAACATTGTTTTACTGAACAGAAATCAAAAACTCCAAATTGATTTTTGATTTTTGAATTTATGTAGCGGTTCAAAAAATCTAAAAATCGACTTTGATTTTCCGAACATTATATATGCTTGCAGCAGGAGTATCGCTAAAGTTTATAATAGGCTGAAAATGGATAACATTTTTAGGGTTAATTTAACGTTAACTGAACTACTCAATATTTCATGGGTGTAACCGGTTTCCACTTACTGGCGCCCAAGAGCCCATAAGACGTCCGATTGTAGGTTGACGATTGAAGCAAAGTTTCTGAATTCAATAAAATTATCACCTTACTTTCCATCTTCCGACGCGAAATTCTCAACGTGGAAGAATTGTATTGTTATCGGTATCAATAATTAACTAAATAGTTCCAATCTACCTTCTGTCAGAGTGTACCACCATTTGCTCACGCAAGTTCAATAAAAATACCGACGAAATCAATGACCGAATTACTGAAATACCTCCCAAACTCACAATATCCATTTACCCAGATAGTAATTATGAAAACGTTATCATCACCTCTCCTTTTAATCTACCACCACATTTTTTAAACTATTGAAAGTTGCAAAAACAAGAAAATTGTTCATTAAGTAAATGGAAAATAGTAATCAATCGTCAAAGTATTTAATAATTTACTTCTACTTACAACTTCTCCTGCCAGTTATTAGCTTTATTAATGTAATATTTAACCGACTGGTTAAACCGACAAAGTCAAACTTATAAGAGTTCACATTATTATTCAACCATTATCGTATTATCCTTGCTTCCATCTGGAATCAAATTCCAATGGGAAAACAAAGCAAAGATGCAAGACGCAAACACAAACCTGTTTCACATTTCTTTCTGTAAACTTACAATTTACAAATAATAATGAATTGAATTTTTGCTGTTTATATATATACAATATATTATATACATAAGAATACAATATATTCAATTATCATTATCATTGCCATTTATGGCTGATAGCATAACTATTGGGGATTGTTCAGGTTTCATGTTAACTATTAATCGAAATTATTGATATTTGTATATGTACTGACTCACCAACTAAAATTGTATACCTACGTATTTTGTTATTAGTCGTATCAATATTAATATTTACTTTATATTACTCCCACAGACTCATCGCAATTACTAGTTGCCTAAGCTGCCTTTTTTGAATTTTTATTCAAACCATCGGATTGCTTCGCATCGTTCAAAGACTTAAGATCAGTCCATAACTTGACGACTTACAGCTGTAATGTCGAAGAACGAAGAATCACATTAAGAACCAAAGGGTGAACAACTGAAACGCTCACAGGTACATATATAAGAAAAGATGAGACAATATACAATATACCTACGCATAAAACCAGAGAAGTGAACAAGTATATATATAAATACGCTACATTTTGTCTTTGCATTTTGTTATTTAGATTTAATGAAGTGGATGTTGATCAAGATCTAGGTTGGAGAAACGAGATTAGTGCTTCACTATCATCATGACATGACTACTGTATCTATCAACTACCACTACAACTACCACTATCTGCTTCTCATCGCATCGCTATCAGCTGGCATGATAAAAGGTTAAAAGCTAATTCTGGTGTAAAAACCTTTTGTACAAGGATTTTATCTTAAACATTCTCGTCACTCATCTGCTACACTACTGCACTTCCACTCTTGCTACTGTTTTACGTCACAACTGTCACTGTACTAGACGATCCACAATAAACCTAGGACCAACAAAGTACACAATCTTATACTGGTACACGAAAACAGGAAAGAAGATATGTAACTTCTAATGACTAACTGCTAGAATTCTACAAACTTAATTTGCAAATACTAGTAGCGGGACTACAATAATAAGTTATTTTAATGTAACTCTGCACTACACTACAACTAGAACCAAACTGGCATCGAAGAAAAACCCACAACCTGGATTTTATACCTCCAAAAATTCAAAATACAAATCACCATCAAAATCAAAGCACATTCAAGACCAGGACAGTCAAGGTTTAATTCCTATTAATCGATATTCAGATATCTGGATTCGGTACTATAACATCTCTCTTGAAAAGCATAGTTGTTGTTGTTGGTAGCTCAATTTCTCATGTATTAGTTCTAGTCAACATCGATGAGGACGAGAACGAATTCAAGACAGTTACTGTACTATAGTGCTAATGATTATACCATACCATACCACTATTGAAGCTAATATGTAAATAGTAAATGCTAATGCTGGTAGCTTGTGACTGTCAGATTTGGATTGAAATGAAAGCATGGATCCCCCATCCCCTGTTCGTTTCGTTGTTCGTCTATCAAGATTGACGATGTTGATTGGGATTGGTAGATGTGTTTTTTGATACAATCTACATTTTACATAGCAGATGATACACACAGGCTGATTGCCTTTGTTCGTATGTATATTATCGTATCTTACAGAAAACAGGTACTTTATAGGGATTCCCTAACAGTGTTAGAGGAGTTGTTACAGGACACAGGAGGCAGATCATCAATATCAAGTCATCAACCACAAGCAAAGAGACCAGGACAAATACAAATAAGAGTTAACAACAAAGAGTACCACCCATGGTATGGCCGCATGGCCATTTTTCCTTCACTCTTCTTACCCAACTATGTATTCTTCTACCTACTCTAACATCCTTTACAAAGTGTTTTCTTAAATTCCCAAAGCCAACAACCCAACTCCAAGTTTGTAATTATGTATGTAGATATATACTTGTTGAGTTTGAGTTGCTTTGCGGCAACAGTAGCAATGTAGATACAGAGAGTCATGTCAGCCGTGTCTATCTCTAAATTATGATTATTACACTTCTACTGGTCAGAGTCAAAGCTTGTCAATTAAATCAACTGGAAGCAATGCAATGTAATGCAATACAATACAATACAATGCTTGCTTGGAGGTGGAAGTGGAAATTCGTGGATTTTATTCCCACCGATACCGAAGCGACGACAGTTGCTTTTCTTGTTTGTCCCTCACTATTCTTCCACATCTTGTTCGTCCAAACCATTTTTTCTAACCCCCATCCTTTTTAATTCTTTTGAATTTAATATTCAAAATATATCTATAAAGTAATAAGTTCTGGGCCACAGTATATATGTATATTTAATTTTCTATTTTGTTGTTCTGTTTGGCTCAGCTTTATCTTAAGTGGTTATACTAAACTAAGCAAAGCTTTTAATTTTGGTCACACTCTTCTTAATGCAATTGCTCTAGTTCTAATATTCTGTTTTCTCTAATATATACCATTTATAATTAGCTATGCTGTAGGAATATTTCCCTTGGTTGGTTTTCATCAGAACATCGAAACCAGTTGCTTGATCATTATTACTACTTACTATATATTCCCTGCAACATGTATACAAATAAAGATGCATATACCTTGGTACCTAATTATCTATTCCTTTTGTAATTTTCAGTTTTTGTACACGACTAAAAGGATCTCCATCTCCATCCTGCATCCACTCCACTTTACAATTACTGTATTATGTAATACCTTCGAGGGACTCTTGGCTTGCCCTTTTTGCCCGGGCGGCATCCAGTCAAAAGTCAGAGAAAAAGAGGTAGATAAATCTTTGGCAATCAACAAATTTAATGCACTGCTAGACTACTACTAACCCAGTGGATGTGGTAAAAAATGGAAAATTCTGGTCCTGGTTCTAGTTCTGTTCGTGGCTTCACTTTGACGCTCGTCTATTTACATGTTCCTCATCGGCTCTACTCGATCAACCTCCCGACTCCCGACTCATCGTGCCAAAGTAAATAAGGAAAGAGCTCGGATTGCACTGGATTTCGATTTCAGGACTCTGACTCCATAGGTTCAGCTTTAGCTTTGGCTTTGGCTTTGAGAATGAGGCTGAGGAAGGGAGGACTGTGACTGTGACTACAACTGTGAGTGAGCGGAAGAACGGCAGAGATAATATATAGAGAATATTATTTTGACTCGGCGTAGAAAGATGGACCACACACGCACACATTCACGGGAGCCAAAGTCAAAACCAAAGTCCAAGTCGAAATTGGAAATATAAGATTCTAGAATGACATGACATGAGTTTCTGACTCTGACTCTTGTGACTAAAAAAGTGTATATCTACACGTCATATTCGTAGTTAATTACTAGCTGCTGGTTCTATAACAAATCCGACTTTAGTTTAGCTGACTGTACTATTGATTTTTCTGTTGGAATATCGTCCGACCAAAAGTACTTAAGGTAATTCGAGCCATTAGCAAAACAATAGCAAGCTGTATTTACTCAAAATGTGGTGGAATTGTTGAATGCGGTTGGATTGGATTTGGGGTTTTGGTTTTGATTTGGTTTTCGTTTCGGTTCATCGTTTGCTTTGCGCTTTCTATACACATTTTCCTTAACTTTCCTTTCACCCTCCCACCCTTCCGTTCCGTCAGTCACTAAATACCATGGAGGTCGTTATCGTCCTCCTTCTCTTTATCCTTATCAGTAGCGTCGGCAGACATTTTTTGTGTAGGGCTGCTGAAAAAAACTAAATCTTATTTAGTGTATATTTTAAAAAATTGCATCTGTTTTTGTGTAAATATCAAAAATCTGCACCTGTTTTTGTGTAAACTTCAAAAAACTGCACCTGTTTTGTGTAAATTTCAAAAAACTGCATCCGTTTTGTATAAATTTTACAAAACTGCACCTGTTTTTGTGTAAACTTCAAAAAACTGCACCTGTTTTTACGTAAATTTCAAAAAACTGCATCTTTTTTGTGTAAATTTCAAAAAACTACAACTGTTTTGTGTTTTAAAAAATCGTTTGTATGTCTAGGCCTACATACAAGGCTACCTCTGCCGACGCTACTTGTCCCTGTCGTGATTTTTTGCATTTTCATCAAAAATTTCGATTTCGTTGGCATTCTAACATTATTACCTACTCCTCTAGCGATGCTAAACCACAATATGAAAGCTCTGACAGGTAACTGTTCATCTATCTTTGACGTTTTTAAAAAAATATTCATTCCTGTTTAATCTGGTGCCTCGGTACAATTTATTTCCTTCTACCCTCAAACTAAAAAAAACATGTAATTTTAAACTGTTTATTCAAAGGTCATTGCGTCCCCTACACAAATCTACAAATGTCCCAACCATGGCGTAGTAGTAGGTGGACTTGGACAGATACAAGTATTTGCAGTACAAGTTGACTTTTGGACACTTGAGTAGACTCCTGGGGCTTGGACTTGGATTTAAAAACGACAAACTGACGAATGTTGTCATTCTTCCATGTCTGTATTCCCATCCGTCGATTGTGTGTCCTCCTGATGGCAAGACTAGCCTTTGTACTACATACCTAATCTGTGCGGATACGGGATGTTCCTGTTTGATCTTCCAACTCAAACTGCAACTTGTTCCCTGCACAATTCTACTTCAAACTCGAGATGTAATATAATATTTGGCTTTCAATGTGGATGGGGAAATTGGGAATATCTGTGTTCCCTCCCATCTAAACAAACCAACATCAATCATCAACTACAGATATCGTGTCCATCCTCTGCTCTGTCTAAACGAAATGCTCATTGATGACTGAACAAAGTTTAAGTACCCACCTACTGCAAACTGCAACTCCAAGATACTGGCTGAAGAAAGGATTGCTGATCGCCGCATCGCCAATTTAAAAAAGCACCTAACTTGATTGCAGAAAATACTGAATAGTACTGAATATTCATGACCGAACTAGTGAAAACAATAGAATTCTTTTCAGTGTAGGCTGGAAGCGTCGGCCAGTAGCGTCGACAGGTTTAGGCCTAGGCTCACAAAGGATTTTTTAAATTTACATAAACAAATGCAGTTGTTTGAAGTGTACACAAAAACGAATGCAGTTTTTTGAAATTTACACAAAAACAGATGCAGTTTTTTGAAATTTACACAAAAGCGGATGCAGTTTTTTGAAATTTACAAATCAACGGATGCAGTTTTTTGAAATTTACACAAAGACGGATACAGTTTTTTGGAATTTATACAGAAACAGATGCATTTTTTATAAAACACAAAAAGTGTATGGAGATTTTACAAATGTACATGTACACTTACATTATAAATGCACATGTAGATAATTTCCAGTTTTTTCAGCAGGCCTACACGAAAAATTCCCGCCGACGCTACCGATTCTCTTTTTAACTGTTCGATGCAGGTTAGTCGATGCAATGCTATCCTCCTTGGAATTGATTGCCACACTGTATTGTACATACACCTGCAATTCCTGATGATGATTCTAATCCTGCTTCTGATTCTGATCCAGATGCGATCGTGAGTGAATTATTATGTGAAACATGAAATGCCTGCATGTCCCATCGACATCGTATCGTATCGTCATCGTCATACAAAACGAGAAGTGAAATTATTGTAGGCTAGCAGAATCAGAAATCAGCACCAGAACCAGGACCAGCAGATTGATCCTTCTCTCGCTCTCTCGTCGTCTCTTCACTTCAATCTCATTTCAGCTTTCAACGATGAATGCTGAATGTGAATCAGGAATGAGAAATGAAATGACTGAGAGACTGGCCTGGTAATAAAACAAGAACATGGAACATCTTAGGAATACTGAATTATGTAACTACAAATACCGACCCACCTACCTATCCTCTGTATACAGATACATATTATTACCTGCATTGGCTCTCACTCTATGTACATACTGCTTCTGCTATCGCTATCAACATTTAAACACCCATCCCAATCACTGATCGTAAGTCAAGTCAGTTTCTCATTCTTATTCCAAACATCAAGTATTTTACAAATTTACACGAGACACAGCATCGATGTCGAATAAAAGTTGATCGAAATCATATATTAAGGGCAAACCAAACCCAACATGGCCGCGACTGCAGTGGAAACAAGAAGAAAAGAAGAACAAGAAAGAGTCTATGTCTAGGACTACAGCTACAAGCTAGCACTGCTGGATGAGAAAGAGAACGTCTACTGTCTACAATCCTCATTTTTATAACTTTGGCTTTTGCTCTGGCTCTGGCTCTGGGTTATTCCTTTTCTCCTTGGCGTCGTCTGTCTCTCTCTCTCTGTCTGTCTGTCTGTATTTAATATTTTTTGGGCTATGGGATTTTTCTCTTGGTAGGTATTTTATTTATACAAGCATCAACTGTGCTGTAGAACCGGCAGGAAATAGGAAATCATGTTTTAGTCTTTCTATTAGTATCGTCATATTATTATTACCTATGTCATGAGTGTATGTCCTAATACAGATATCCGCTCCTCCATAGTGTTTTAGCCGTGGATTCCCAGTTCGATTTTGGATCACGTTTTTCACCAACACCTTTTTCCTTTTTCCTACTACTACACTCCTTGATCAAAACTCATAAAAAGGGAGAGAAAAAACGAGAGCATTTTTTCCCAGAGTCTGAACACAACTGTAAAACTTTACAGGAACACTGACGACGAGTCCTTCTTCAACTTGCTGGATTGGAAAGCTTAGGATTTATATTTTTAGCTTCGAGCTTAAAAGTGCAAAACGTTCCTTATAGTTTCATAATAAAATACGGGCCAGCAAAAATGTCTATATTTTAAATTATCTCTATCTTTTACTTATAGTTACAGAGTCCCTTATAATTTGCACCAGATAAGTCGCAGACTTTAAACATTTTGTACTGGACTCATCGAGTTTTTTTCAGGCCTACACGAAAAAAAATCCTGCGGGAGCTGATTCCAACCGAGGATCTAACGCTTTCTCCCTTTCATTATGTAAGCATTGCCATTGCCACGGTATGCAAATCTACAAAGTATTTTAAACTAGTCCTTCATCTTATCCTAAAGCCACAGTCCACAGAGCTACGGAGCAACAAAGTCACGAATCCCTTTAAATAGCCACGGAAAACTAAGCCCGGGAAAGCCAGAATCTTAGATATATTCACTATACACCCGCATTCAAATTCTCTCAATTTAAATTGTAAATTCAAATCGAATCCTTGCATCAAATCAAGTTTCCAACTTTTCCAAAAAAGAAAAAAAGTAATTCACAACTCAACACACACAAACTGCTCTCAATAGATTCATCAATAGAATTCACGTTCCAGAAACCAACCCAGCATTGGCATTGACAAACAAGAAACCCATAAAGGGAGAGTGGACTTAGACCAGGACCAGGACCAGAACCAGGACCAGTACAGTGCCCTCCTAAGAATCGGAGCATCCAAGTAAAGAAACATGATGGAAACTCGGTTCAAAACTCTCCACATATCAACTTCTAATACATTCTCCGTAAAAACGCACATGCTAAACTCTCTCGATATAACTACATACATGCATAGAAGACCCAGCAGAAAGTATGTATGTACCTACACCACTAACTCAGGGAGAGAAAGAGAGACGAGGGAAAAAGTAAAGTTGTTCAAGTATTTCCTGCAAAGTTCCACCATACAATAAGATCTTCTAGTGAGTATCCAGAATGTAGATGGAGAACTATTGGAGCGCCTGTACAGTGAAAGATGGGAAGGGGAAAAAGAAAAAGGAAGAAAAGATGGCCAAAGAATGAGGAATGACTACGATGACGATGACGATGTCGATGTGGACGATGAAGGAAACGCGTGGAATGTAAAGAAGTGGAAGAAGTTCTAGATCAAGTCTACGGTATACAGTACATATAGTGTACATATCTTGGTCTTATTAGAGAATAGGACGACGACATTACAATGTAAAGTGAAGTTGAACGTGAACGTGAACGTGAAAGTCGGTTTCAGCATCGCGAACGGATTCGGTTCGGATTCCCAGTCAGTAGGAGACGAGAGCAGAACCAGAACCGGTACCCGAAGGAGAGCCCATACAGAATAGAAATACAAGAGACTTTCAAGAGATCGGGTCATGAATAATTCATGGAATAACTTGCGAAGCCAAGGCAAGGGAAGGGAATGCAATAGCAATAGGAATAGCAATAGCAATCCCAATGGCACCCACATGCAACACAAGACCAGACCAGATCTGTAGCCATTGCCATAGCCATAGCTATGGCCGTAGTCAGATGCACAAGAAGAAGAACCAGGCGATGTTTTACGAGTCTTTTATAGCCTCACACAAGACCAACCAGGATGCATCATCCATTCATTCCAAACATGACGATAGTGACGGCGATGGCGATGAGTCCATAGACGTTCTCATCTCCCGTTCCTTTTCCTTTTTATGAGCTACTCAAAATAATTATACCTCCCGGACTACAAATTTAAATCCTCTGCCCGTCCTACAGTATGAGATAACCAATCCAATCTTCAGCTTCACAATCCCTGAATACCTAAACCTGGAAAACTAAATCTCCGAAGCTTCTGCAACATACAAATACAGTTATGTAGCAAATAGTAGTCCTTCAAAGTCACAAATCCAAAATCCTACCCTCCACAAATCTCAACTTTAAAAATCCCTCCCGTAATTTTAAATAATTTCTTGTTATCTGTCACTCTCTCGGGTTTACTGATGTCCTTTTAAGAGGTCACTAAAATAATCATTATTCCTATTCGATTCCCAATCTCCATTTACTAAAATTTATCTCATCATTGATCTCATGCAATTTTAAAGCGGAGCGAGTGTATAAAACAGATACTTATGGTGTTGACGATTTAATTTGATAACACTGTGATAAAGAATCAGAAAAATCTCAAGTGCTTTTTAGGTTAGTATTACTTAAGAGCCACATTAATGATGCCATTACATCCAGATTACCTATTCCCAACAGCTCTATGCTATTCCACCGAAATCGTTGGCTGAAATTAAAGCTCGTTTTTGGTGCTTACTCCATCCACTATACTACATGCTATTTGTGTATATACCTATACATATTTAGTGCTCCCATTAAATAAACCAAGGTTTGACATTGGGATTTTGAAATCAAAATTAAACTATGTGCATATGGCTCGGTAGGTACTTTTGGTTTACTTACGAATTCCTTTTCACTTTTAACAGTAATTATTCCACATGCATTTAATTAGAATTATTATTACTACAGCCTTGAAATAGTTTCTACGATGCAGGTACTTTATTCCTTTCCGAAGAGAGAGGACCTCAATCTTTTTATGGGTAAGGAAGGTAAGTAATGGAAATGTGGAAGCTATTAAGGAAATACGGATTTTAATAATTAAGCATTTCCTCCTCCTTTCTTTCTTCCTTCTCTATGTCTATACATAATTACAAAGGGCAAAGGAATTCTTCAGTCATTACAGCTGCTTTTGTTTCTGTTGTTAGTGCGATGAGATGTATGTGAAAGATTTTTTAATCGTAATCTTTGCCGCATCGGTCTGCAGTATGCAGTACTGCACTCATCTGCACAGCATTTATTCAAAGATAAAATAAGTAATGCAAATGTATCAAAGTATCAACTAATGCAAGATCCATTAGTAACAGTAACGCATTCAAACTGTCATATCTTTACTAGATTTTTACCTTCTAAGCATCGCCGCAGTAGCGCTCGCATGATTTTTTTTCGCATAGGCATGGAAAAAACTTATGCTGTCCAGTGTAAAATTTAAAAGAAACTGCATCTTAACTAGTGTACATTATAAAACAATAAGTTGTTTTTGTGTAATTGTAAAAAAATTGCGTTATTTTTATGTAAATTTAAAAAAAGTGCGTCGTTTGTGTGTAAATTTAAAAAAAATGCGTCGTTTTTGTGTAAATTTAAAAAAAATACATCAGTTTTTGTATAAATTTAAAAAAACTGCGTCGTTTTTGTGTAAATTTAAAAAAGCTATGTCGTTTTTG
This sequence comes from Ptenothrix huangshanensis, assembly GCA_036851915.1. Taxonomy (NCBI): domain Eukaryota; kingdom Metazoa; phylum Arthropoda; class Collembola; order Symphypleona; family Dicyrtomidae; genus Ptenothrix; species Ptenothrix huangshanensis. The sequence continues at coordinate 14,027 of JAAXYX010000960.1, forward strand.
TGTAAATATAAAAAATGCTTCGTTTTCTTGCGAATGTAAAAAAAAACTGCGTCGTTGTTGTGTAAGTTTAAAAAATACAGAGTCGTTTTTGTGTACATTTTAAAAAACGCCGTCGTAAAGGAGGCAGTGTATTTTTAAAATTATTTGTAAGCCTAGGCCTACGTAGCCAACGGCTAGTTACGCTACTGTGTCTCCATTATTACTGCTCCTATTCCTAGAGTTCACAGTTTTCCCCTCTAAGGTCTCACACAACGATTAAATTAAATCTTGATTCCCATATAAATAGAAATTAAATTTTATGTAGGCGCCACGGCCACAGGCAAGAAAAAAATATGAAGGTAGTCCTGCTAAAGAACTGAAGGTATATTTTCTAATATTTGTAATGATTATCAATTTGGAATATCTGCAGATGAAATGCCTAATCTTTCGGAGCTAATGCAAATAATGCAAACGTTAAACTTTTTCGTGTTATGTTTTTTACATGACAATTCAATTTGTGCTAAAAGCTTACATTATCGAGTATCAGAGTCAATTTCATGAATTTATTTTATTTATTTATTAAAAGCTATTAGATTGTCATTATCATTATTGCTATCACCATCAGATAAATAATACTAGCGCATACAAATAATATATGCATGAAATAAATAAATGAAGATATTGTTATAGAATGTACATATGAAATTAATAATCTTTGATGGGACTATCAGTAATGCTATGAGAGGTGGGAGTGGAAAAGGTTTTAGTAGATTATTCACATTTAAGTACTTTTCCTGTATCATTAATATCCGTATCGGCTCTTTTTTCTTAATTCTGAAGATTTGAACGACTTTGTGGTAGGCACTTAGTAATGACACGTGTAATTCCGCATTATTTGCAAAAGCTGTGGCTTGTAACTTTCTTAATTACAACTTGCTTATCGTTAGTTGCTTAACACCATGTAACATACACACATGTATATATGCTTAGTACTTAGTACTTGTAGATTTTGGACAAACAGCTATTCAGTTTTTGAGATAAAATTGTATCGCACTCTGAACCTCCGTTAAACATACAAAAGTTGGATTAACTTAATTGCAGGCTTTGTATGATGACAGCTTCTCACCAGATCTGCACAAGCTTTACTTGTTAGACTTATTCATTTATTATAATTACGACTTGACCTGGTAATCCATTCCGATTAAGAATTAATACATAGTAGAAATATAGGCTGCAGAAAAAATTGCGGAGCTGAACTACTTTAGCTGTCAATGCGAAAATTCTCTTCATCAGAGTTTAACAAATGCTGTGGTGAAAAAGAAAGATACAAAAAGTAACCATTTTAATGCTGGTGTTTTACAAACGAGAAAGAAATAGCAGAAAAAAAATACAAAAATACGTTTGTTCAAAATTGTTAAAATAAGAAATTTTGAGACGTTTCGAAATTGTAAAAATAAGAAATTTTGAGTCGTTTCGAAATTGTTAAAATAAGAAATTTTGAGTCGCTTCGAAATTGAAAAAACGAAATTTAGAGACGTTTCGAAATTGTTAAAATAAGAAATTTTGAGACGTTTCGAAATTGTAAAAAGAAGAAATTTTGAGTCGTTTTGAAATTGTTACTATAAGAACTTTTGAGACATTTCGAAATTGTTAAAACAAGAAATTTTGAAACATTTTAAAATTTATTATAAAGGATTTAGGTCATTTTCACTTTGAAGGTGTTTTGGATTTAGGCCATTTTGTTTTTAGAGTCATTTTGATTTAGATCGTTTTGACTCTTCATAAACGATAAACCACAGAAATACATTCATATTCACAACTTTCGCCATTTTATAATGCAGGTGACGTTTCTATTTATGTACTTAAAAAATTTCAAACACCTTTCTAAAAAATTGCTGGAAGTTTCGTTTTAGGTTTCATAACCAGGAAACAGCCTATAAGCATTTCTGGAGCTAAGTATAGATGGCAGTAGAAGATGATTTTACATCGTGCTTACACGCATCTTTTCATTTACACTTGAGGCAAATGCTGCTCAAATTCCTACTTTAAGTTCTATCCGCATTGTAATTATGAAAATTCGGGAGTAAAATAATTTCTTAAAATTATTCCAAGTTTGCAATGTCAGCTGTCAGTGTCAGTTTCGTCTTCATCGAAGAAGAATCTCCGCTTAACGTCTCAACTTAACGTCTTGTTCTGCTATCCATTACATTGCGTTTAGACATTAGAGATTTGAATCAAAATCAAATCCAAAAGCCAATCAATGGGCGTCCATTACGTTTTATAAAAAAAAAACTGGTATGGTATTCCTACACTAGTCTTTTGATTTGTCCGTCGTAAAGGGGCCAGGCCAGGTCACAGGTTATGTAAAGAGATCTCGAAATAATGAACACCATTGTACTGTAATTCCTCTCAATCAAATATTTTTTCTGTGCCTTTCCCTTCCATTTTGAACGGGAGATTTCCTTTTTTTCCTCCAATACATTTTGTCTTGTCTTGTCTTGCCTTGTTTCAGGATCCCGAAAGTATGACCAACGATAAGTACTTATGTACTTGTGGTATTATCGACTAATCAAAATTACAAAATGTAGAATGCATTCATTTGTAATAATAATAGTTGGAGTAAAGCCGCTTCTTGATTTTACGAGTGCGGCAAATCTATTTACTTGGTATAGAATGCTTTTAGCTCATGAAATAAGATAAAAAATGACTGAATGAAATAGGAAAAAGAAAGGCGATGGTTACAAGTTTGAAAGCTATGGCACGACAAGACAAGACAAGAGAAGACAAGACAAGGCTCGAGGGAAAGAAAGTAATAATTAAGTACACATTCATACATTAAAGATTTGAGATAATTATTGGAAGATAAGAGAGAGAACATCCATCAGCCTTCCACTTGGACAACGCCATCGTCATCGCCGTAAGCCAAATTTTGTTGACCCCAATTTCAAGCTGAATATTTATTCATCAATCATATTTATTCTGTTGACCCCATCACAGACAAAAGTCAAATCGAGTGAAGGAAAGGGAAGGGAAGCCTTTCAAAATATTTCGTGTACATTTCCAATTTCGTCATTTCATCCTTTTTGCGTCAGAGGACGAGGATCGAGAGCGGCGCAGATAACTGTCTGACACATATTTAATCAATCGAAAAAATCCACGGGGTTTTTGTCTCATTTTAAAATCAATTCAAGCACTTAAGCATTACGTTTGCATTTATATATTTGGAAGCACGAAAATTGAGGTAACGCAATTTTGAAGGGACTGACGTTTATAATTTACTTTTATTTCAAAAACACAAAAATAGTGTTTTTCAAAACTCAAAATACTTTATTTACACCGTTTTCAATAGTAATAAAATATTTTTAAATTTTCCCACCGTTTCCAGAAAGAGAAATTATGTATTTTTGCGCCGTTTTTTTTAAAAAAACAGTAAAAATGTGTTTTTAAGATGTTTTCAAAAACAGTAAAAAGAAGTTTTACGCCATTTACAAAAAACGGCTAAAATGAACTTGTGCAGTATTTTCAAAAACAGTAAAAATCAATTTTTGCACCATTTTCAAAAACAGTAAAAGGTGTTTTGCACCATTTTCAAAAACAGTAAAAAATATTTTTACGCAAATTTCAAAAAACGGCTAAAATGAATTTTTGCAGTATTTTCAAAAACAGTAAAAATGAATTTTCGCACCATTTTCAAAAACAATAATTATGATGTATATATTTTTCCGCCGCTCTCAAAACCATCACGAAGTACCATCCACACATTTAAAAAAAACATTAAATTTTATCGTTAAGTTTTTAATAACAACTCATTATTTGTACATTTATCAAAATAGCAAAACGTTCCATTTTCCTAAATCTACTTGAACGTAAACCCAATTTAAAATTAGGAAGCAATAGATACGAAAACAAATACCTCGTGACCGTGACATATGTAAATAATTTGTTTCCTCAGATCCTAAGCCCAACACGAATCTAAATCAAAACCAAATCTTCCGTCGTGAACTGAATAAGTAACCTAAAGAAAAGGAAACAAACCAAGACAAACCCGAAGCTTAAGTCAGAACCAAAAACCAGAGCCAAAGTAAAGATAAAGCCAAAGCCAAAGCCAAAGCCAAAGCCAAAGCCAAAGCCAAAGCCAAAGCCAAAGCCAACCGTTGAAAGTTGAAGTTGAAAGCATATGTTCAGAAGGAGCAGGAACGGAGGGTGTAGGAAGAGTGACTTTACTGAGCTTGTGATCTGGATCTGACCTCCTAATGAGAACATGACATGAGAGCTCACATTACTTGCACTGTCTTGTCTTGTCTCGAGAACACCCTGAGCATCATTGAGCATTTAAATTCCCATCCAGTCAATATTCAATATCGATATAATATTGGATTGGATTGGCTTCGCTTCGTTTCGTTTAAGCATTCGAAAGAAAAATAGGGAGACAAGCTTTTTGACACGGGGAGCGAAGGCAGCTGTGAAGTGACTGTGGCTGTGGCGTAGACTCCAGACTGACTGATCTCCTTTCACGTCTTTCACACAGAAGAACCAAGAACCAAGAACTAACTAGTAAGAAGCAACGGACGACCACAGATACTATAATACGTGTATATGAAATGAGGACCACCAGCAGAATCTTGGATTTGGATTTGGCTTTGGCTTTGGATCCAACTGCACAATCTTGATATCTTTCCAAAATATCTGACATTTCTACTTCTACGTCTGCCACTCATTTTCGTTTGATCGGCACGGCATGGCAGGGCAAGGCAAGGCAAGACACAAAATAATACCACCATCCAAATCAAAACCAACATCAACCCTTACACTGCACTCACATCCACCAAATTTCACTACAACCAGTAGCGTAACTAGATGTAGGCTACGTAATCCTGGACATATGTACCAACAATTTTTAAAATACACTGGACTCTCTACGATTTGCATGAAAAAGGCGCATTTTTCAAAAAACTAAACGAAAACGACGCAGTTTTTTTTTTGCACAAAAAAGGCGCAGTATTTTTAACGAATTAAACGAAAACGACGCAGTTTTTTTTTAATTTTTACGAAAAAGGCGCCGTTTTTTTAAAATTTACAGCGAAATGGCGCAGTTTTTTTAAAATGTATACAAAAACGACGAAGTTTTTTGCATTTATACGAAAAAGGCGTCATTTTTTTTTAAATTTACAGGGAAAAGGCGCCGTTTTTTTAAAAAAATTACAAGAAAAAGGGGCAATTTTTAATAACTGACAATAGATAAGATGCAGTTTTTCAAACTTTAAACTAGACTCATCAAGTTTTTTCCAGGCCTGCACAAAAATAAATCCCGTGGGCGCTACTGCCTACAGCTCTTGCTTTTCTAAAGAACTGCTTCAATTCTAGTTCCTTCCGTAGCTTTAGCTTTGCTTTGCTTTGCTCTGCTTGCTGTGAGGTCTCAGTCTCAAGTCTGCAGATTAGCATTTAAAACTCTTATGCACAAACCACGAGGAGAACACCTACTCGATTCGATTCGATTCAATTCAAAGTCTTTTAGAAGATAATCCGTGATTTGGTTTGATTTGATTTACGAAGCGATGGAATCCACTACTGGCCTGGCACTAGTAGACGTGTGGCAAGTGGCTCGTCGTCCCCAGTCAATCAATCAGTCAGTCATTAGAATCATGTTTGGCTTTGTTTATTTCATTCCTAGATGTGATCCACATACATCGTGCCATGTCATGTCATGTCGTGTCATGTCATGTCATGTCACTGTATCTTCTCTTTATTCAAGCTATGGCAATGATAAACTGTTCTAGATAATGACTTTGAATCCAGCACACGCCTTCCAATTCCAAGGAGAAGAATAAATTGTTCACCTACCAACATATCATTTTTTGCACCGCGGTTTACAAGCTATAGTGCTTGCCTTGTGATTGCCTATACCCTAAAGTAGGTATTAGTAAATACTTAAGGAAGGCTTGAGAAATTAAATTAAAGGTAAAAAGTAAAGCCATGACTGGACTGAATCTAGTCGCGCCTTGTGTTGTGTTGTTGGACGCGAAGCGGAATAATTTATCAAGGAAATAAATCCGCCGAGGAGAAAACTATTTCCAAACTTTTAATCCCCAAAATGATACTAATGCTCACGTCACAGACAGGCCAGGCCAGGCCAGACATAAACGCAGACGGATTCACAGACAGTCATATACCAAGAGCAACAAGAAACAACACAATACGTTCTGTCCTATAGACAGAGGATGTCGATGTCAGCATCTCACACTTTACAGATATTCCCGTCTATTCCAACTGGTTTCGAATCCAACTGTCTCTCGCTTGGGATTTGGGTCTGGGAATTTATTTTATTTATTTCCAAACAACGTCGTCGACCCAAAGCCAGAGGAGTCTAACGTAAGTCAAAGTCAAAATTAAAATCAAAACCGAACCCCACACAAAATATTGTCTAATACCCTAATAATAATAACACCAGAAATATTTACTTGAATCCCATCCTTACTCCAGTCAGATCAGAAATCACTTTCAAAATCCTTGTTTGTAAAGCCGATGGTTTTGAGTTTGAGCCTGACTTTGACTTTGATCCCATACGATTGCATGCTACTAAATAAGAATTAAACTCAAGTGTAACACACCGTCCAGTCCAGTCATAATAACCATAAAATACTAATAGCAATAAAGTCCACCTGTACTGTGGCATAAGAAGAAAGCAACGAGAGTAGCGTAACTAGGCGTAAGCCAAGTAGGTCTACAAATCATTTATAAAATACACTCTCTTGTTTTAGACTTACTAGACTAGAAAAAGACGCATTTTTTCAAATTTACACAAAAAACGACGCCGTTTTTAAGATTTACACGAAAACAACGCTTTTTCAAAAAAAAAATTACATGAAAAGGACGAATTTTTTAAATCTGAACGAAAAAGACGCATTTTTTTATAATTTACATGAAAACGACGCTGTTTTTTTAAATTTACACGAAAACGACGTCGTTATTTAAATTTACATGCAAACGACGCTGTTTTTTTTTAAATTTACATAAAAACGACACTGTTTTTTTTAAATTTACATAAAAACGACGCTGTTTTTTAAATTTACATAAAAACGCCGCTGTTTTTTTAAATTTACATCAAAACGACGCTGTTTTTTTAAAATTTACATCAAAACGACGCTGTTTTTGAATTAATTTTAAATTTACACGGGAAAGGCGCAATTTTTTAATAATTGATACGTGACAAATTTCGTTTAAATTTTACACTAGATAAGACCCTGTTTTTTTAAGGCCTACACGAAAAAAACATCCTACGGGCGCTACTGAGCATCGCTTTCCAATGCAAATGATGAAGAGGTGTTTCCTCCAAACAGTTATAATATAACTAAAGGTTAAAACACTCCAAGAGCACCTGTAATAGCATTATGGCCTCTGATTCTATAAATAACCCCAGCAATGTCACTCATACAGATATCAGTGTGAATCATGTAAGAGATAAGAGTAAGTAAATGCTACCACAATCTCCGACGCCAACACCAAAAGCATATAATGTAGCATGAGCATGTTAAAGGAGAAGCCCAAGACGAAAAGGAACGCTCGATCGTCGCACCTGTCCCTGTTCTGTGCTATGATAAGTGGCTGGATGGAAATGGACATGGAAATTGGAGCCTCCAGGAAGGAAGGAGACACAGGCCAGCCCCAAGAAACCAAGGCCCAACCCAACCACAAAACCATTCCAGCCAAACATCAACCTTCAATCCTCACAGCTCATCTTTCTTCTTCTCTCCCACAACCTTCCATTGAATTGCACTCTGATCCACTGCACTGCCCGTTCCGACAGGCCAGGCCAGGCTTTTTACTCAGGTATTTTTACTATTATTATTATATGACATGGTTCCAAATGAATCCAGTGAAATCTCTTACACTCCTACAAGTAGGTATTCTATTGCGGCTACTATTCCATAAGTAGCAATAACAATAACAGCATTATTATTGTGGTGGCGGTCACTAGTTGTAAAACGTATTATAGATTTTTACAAGCAAGATGATTGTAATTGTAATTGTAGCGAGATCTCCAAAAAGACTTGCCCATACCCACACGAGAATTAGAACCAGTACCAGTTAATGCAATGCACCGTACGAGGAGACAGTTACATTACATCACTTATATGTAGTAGCGGCGGCAGGGGTAGGCCTTGCAGCCTTACAAAGGATTTTTAACATTAACACAAAAAAGATGCAGTTTTTTGAAATTTACACAGAAACGGATGTAGTTTTTTGAAATTTACTTAAAAACAGCTGTCGTTTTTTTAAAATTTATACAAAACAGCTATCGTTTTTTTCGAATTTATACAAAAACAGCTGTACTTTATTGAAATTTACACAAAAACAGTTGTACTTTTTTGAAATTTACACAAAAAGAGATGCAGCTTTTTGAAATTTACCCAAAAAGAGATGCAGTTTTTTCAAATTTACACAAAAACAGCTGTCGTTTTTTTTAAATTTACACCAAAACAGCTGTCGTTTTTTTTTAAATTTACACAAAAACAGCTGTCGTTTTTTTTAAATTTTTACACTACATGAGATTCAATTTTTTCAGCAGGCCTACAAGAAAAATATCACTGCCGACGCTACTGATCCCCTTTACAAAAAACGGTATATCGGTACCACAACTGATGCTAACAATAACTTTAGCTTAGAATGGTATAGCGTAGTTGATATTTCCATAAGCCAGGATAAAGCTGCGACCGGGAGGCAGAAACAACAAGGAAAAGTAAAACAAGAGGAACCTGCACTATTTCCCTGTGAGGAAGCACAAGGAAGGAAGGAAGGATCCCATTTACACCTTCTTGATTCAACTTTTTATCCCGGTAATAAATTCTCGATTTTGTTCATCTCTCTCTCTCTCTCTCTCGTTGGCTTTAGCTTTATATAGTTTCGCCTTTCAATTTTATTATGTGTAGGTACATGTTCATATTGTCGTTTTAATCTTATCCTGGGGCCCTCTTCTCTTTCTCTCCTCCCTGCACCCTTTCACCCTTCCCTACATTACATTACATTACATTACATTATTCCTACATACATTAAAGATAGATTTATGATAGGAAAGCCATGTTTTAATTAATTATCAGTGGCTATGTGTTTGTAGAGGACGAGGATAAAAAAGAAATAAGTACATACATATTCGTCCCTCGTTCCCGTTCTAGGATCAAGGGGCAGAGTATTATGTAAGAGACATAGGAAGGTAGGTAGGTACATTGTGTGAAAAGTTTCTTCACCAAGACCAACTCAAGTTCAAGTGAGTCCACTGCAACTCGCAGTCTCTGGAATCCATCCCTGTCGGATCCATTAACTAATTGAGTCATTATCTACCCATCCCGCCATTTCTGTCTGAGTCACTTACTTTACAAAAAATCCATGAACAACATGTCATAAAGGGAGGTAAAGAAATACCCACCTTTGACTTGCTATTTCCATTTTCCGTGATGAAATAATTACAGGTAAGCAAATGATTTAGTAGCTTGAAAATAGCAAAATAATCATAATCCTGAGAGTTTTTGAAATTTTTAAGTTATTTAAATACTAATTGTAAGGAGCAATAAAGATAAGGGTAATTTTCTATGCTATGTACACTCACTTGCACTTAAATCTCCATACCTGTCCTGAATCCACCTTCCCTTTGTTATTTGTTATTTTGCCCAAGCAGGGAGTATAATTAGGGAGTATAACACTCATCCATTTGAAACACGTTTTTAAAATTGGACAAAGTAGGAGGTGATTAATTATAGCGAATTGCAATTGCAATCACAATCACAATCTCACAACCACAAGACCACAATAATTACTAATACGTAATATGTACCATTCTCAACATGGGTTTTCCGTTTTTCATGAATTCTTGTTTTTTTTCTAATTTTACGACCTTGTGAATTTGCACACAAGCTTTACAAATTTTATGATTTTATTTCACTTACGCACCTCCACGTTTTTTTCTTCAATTATGTAATACCAAGGAGTTTATATATAATTAATAGCTTATATCTTCGGCTACTCGTAAGTCTAAGCCTGTTCCTGTTCTCTTTAGAAATTACTTGTGGAGTTTAAGCACGTTCGTGATTGTTGACTCTTGACTCTTGATCCCGATCCTTGCACTATCTGTAGATGGGAGATGGTAGATGGTTGTTGTTGTTGTTGCTGTTGTTGTTGAGTGATGTCCATTAGCTCCGTGTCATAAAAAGGCAAGGAGTAAGTACCCGTGTATTCATTTACTTTCTTTTTTATTTATTATCTCAGTCATAAAATCCAGATTGGGGGAAACTACGTGGAAATGCGGCGTGGAATTGAATGTTGAATTGAATAGAAGAGACTAGAATTTTTCCGCTAGATACTCCTATTTCGTAAAAAACGGTGCTACAGTATTGTATTAATTACTTAAACGCGTATGAATCCTGAATTTTGATTTCAAAAATGAAAACATCACGTCCACACGTTTTACGATTGAATTAGGAAGCGCAGTGGTTTTTATCTTGGACGGTGGAAACGGTCTAACACTCAATTACCAAACCAATGTTGTGTTGTAGTGTAGAGATTATAACACTTGGTTTACAATGTGGTCGAACGATAGTCGTCCTTGTAGAAGGAGTACAAAGATAATTATTAGGTTATGAGCAGGTTACATGTGAAAAAAGTGTTAGTCGCTTTACAAAAGCAGTCTATACTGACTCCATTTTGTAAACTTTTGCATTTAAGGGCAAGTCTTATGCAGGATCCTATAGCACTGTATCTTGTATAATTAATAATTAATTGCCTGTCGGATTTTCAAAAGTTTCAAATTTTAAATTAACATGTGTTTAGAAAAGCAAAATCTCATATTTTGTATTTTTTTTTTAAATTGACAATTTGACATTGGCAGGTTTTTGAAAACCAAAATCTCATGCTTCGCATTTTGAAGTCGTTCATTTTATATTAAAAGGTGTTTTGAAAAGCTAAATCTCATATTTCGTATTTTTAAAAAGTTGAAAATTTATATTGACTGGCATTTTAAAAAGCAAAGACTCGATTATTTGCATTTTTTCAAGTGTAAAATATCGTAATTGCACAACTTCAAAAGATGATAAATGATGAGTAGGAGCCAGAACTGGAACTGAAACCGAAAGTCTACCGCTCCTCAGCCATAATTTTTTTTTACTTGAGTTTCCTAATTCTTTAAAACCTTGGTACAGTAATCGAAGAATCAAGATATCAAGATAGAGGGATCAAGATTAAGATTGCGCAACATTAATAATTACGTATAATGTGCTCAGCCATCGAGAGTGAAATCGCGATTCTCGTTCGAGATGAGATCGATGTGAACTTGTGTAGTTAACACACACAGGTGATCATCATCACCATGTAATTATAAGGAATTAATTGTACGAGATTATGGGAAGCAACTCGAGTATTTGACATTTATGTAAATTAAAATGGCAATTAAAAGGACAATCAGAATTTAAATCAAAGGAATGATGCCGAATGAACTTGTTCCATTGCTGTGATTGTGATCAGATTCAGATTACCTTCTCTTTTTCGATTCTTATGGCATGGATTTCTGGTCTGGATTACTTGGCTATACTAACGTAAGTAGTCTAATAGCTAGTAATGAAAATGGAAGCATCTAATTTGTTCACAGATCCCCATTAGCATCAGCGTCAAGTCGAGCATCGGATCGGAAGCCGAAAAGAACTCGTCTCTCGCTCCGAGATTGCAACTGAAACTGAAAGTGAAGTTTAAAAGACAAGACCGAGACCGAGACCAAGACCAAGACCAAGACCAAGGCCAAGAACAATCTGATCTTGTTCCCAGATACAAAAGTATAGGTAGGTATAGGACCAGATGAACCATAGCCACAGCTACATAAGTAATTATGTATGTGGAAAAACAATACTATTTTTTAGTATGCATGTACACAGAGAGCGAAAGAGAGAGAAATTTTATTATAATTTGGATATGTTGGACAGGTAAGTTGTTCTTGTTCCACAGTCATTTGGTTTGGCTTTCAATTTCAATTCCATACACACTCTCTTAAAGGAGGGTCGAGGCAAGTTGCCATCGCATCGAAAGAGTCGCAGTCACAGTCACAGTCACAGCCCACACTATCAGTTCATTAAATGACTGACTGACTGGATAATAAGATTTAATTCTTTGATCCCATACCATACGTATGGTTTCTCAAAGATACGCATTCAAATGCTACAACCCTTCCATCTTCCATGGTCTGGCCTTGCTTGGTCTGTAGCATTAGAATCATCATTATCAGCATTAGTATTTGTATTATCAGCTCGGCTCTCTCTATACATACTAAATCTTTCTTGCGGTAAAAACACCCTGACAATCCATGTCCACGAGGAGCACCTTAACTCCACTTGAATCATTCATTAGACCAATCGGATTTTATAGCAAGGCATGACCCGGATGCAAAGCATGTTATCTAAACTGCTTTCTCAAAACATTCTAAAACGCGACTGCATTCTTAACATTGAATATTATTACGGATTTTTAACAACCGCAGCAGTATTTTAGGATTTTTTTCGCAGGATTTTATTTCATATAGGCCTGTAAAAAACTTAAAATTTAAAAAGCTGCATCTTATCTAGTGTCAATTATAAAAAAAAAAGATGTGCTATTTCGGTGTGAATTTAATTTTTATTTTTGCCTTATTAGTGTATATGTCAAAAAACAGCGTCGTTTTCGTGTAATTATATTTAAAAAAAACGGCGTCGTTTTTATGTATATTTAAAAAAACTGCGTCGTTTTCGTGCAGATTTACAAAACGCTGTCTTTTTTGTGAACATTTTTAAAAAATGCGTCTTTTTCGGGCAAATGTTTTCCAAACTGCTCCAAGACCTTGTTTCGTTTTTCAAAAATATCAAAACCACACACACTTTTATGTTCTTCAAAAATGAAGACAATTTTCTTTTTGAAGAAACAAACTAGCCAAAAATCGTAACTGAATTATTACTAATTTCATTTTCTGCATGTAATCGAATGAAAAAAAATGGATAACTTCAATTAAATCCGAGTAAAACCGGTAGCCCTTTGCAAACCGTTCCAAAATATCAAAAACTGACTACCTGAAAATGCAATAAGTAGATAGCCTCGAATGCATCTTGGAGAATGAAAAGAAAATACAAGTATTACCACAGTACCCATTACTAACATTAACACTATAGAAAATCGACTGGAGAAGATGAGTTTTTCAGAATAAACGCCTTCAAAAGTCCATACAGCAACTACCCTACCTACATACAATGATTTTTATCTGTACACCCAAACATTGTACGGGGACATGGGGAAAGCCACCCGACAGCTTTTCCATCCTTCAATCTCATTGACTTGACTCGGTTTGACTTGGTAACGCCGTTTGGCCTGGCTTAGTATTTGGATCTTGGATGTTGGTCTTTTAGAAAGCCGATACCGACAGACAGGGACATGGACAACCTGGACAATTACAACGACAACCACACCGACAACTGCCTTGACTCAAGGACTTCAATAATTCCAATTCCAATTCGATTCCAATTTCGACTTGGATGCAAACAGGAGGCCGTAAAGGACACTTAAAATGACAACAACGAGAAAGCAGAAACTGTTCGATTCCAAACCGATGCCGATGCGGAGTCTACAGGAAATATTTACCATCAATAATTCCTCATGAAATTGACTTTGACTTAACTCCACTTCAAGACTTGATCCAAGTCAATGGCTGAAGGTATGAGCACATACACAAACAAGAAGTAGTAAATCAACGTATAAAATATATTACTGTTAGTTCAAGGACAATGACAATGCCGAATGCCAAGGAACGTCAAAATAAAATATTAAATTCACAACTCAAACTTTTCCCATCAAAAACTCCTACTCTTTCAAGCACCAAAAGCTTTAGTGTATTACTTACGCAGCCGTTGTCATCAAAAAGGTAAATATACTCAAGCAAATTGTTTACTATTTTACTTGTTTTCTGTTAGAATTCTTCACAATTGAATTTGCAAAACAAAATACTCGTTCAACACTCAAGTGCTCGGTTTCAAGTTTCAAGTGCATTTTCAAATCCCTACACACACCACCTACTTTAATTCAAACAACAAGAGCCGTAGAAGTAAATGCTTTATCTTCCTACAGGATAATTATAGACTTTTAATTAACCATACTATCAGCAATGCTGATAAAAATACAATGACTAAACACAATGATGATTGACAATTGTGA
>JAAXYX010000961.1:0-28211 GCA_036851915.1 Ptenothrix huangshanensis
ACGCTATGTTAGAACGATACTAGCGATTCCACAGCTATAGCTAGGACAAGGAAATGACAGCTGGAAATTAAAATGAATATAAAATACTATGTCTCGGATCCTGAATCCTGGCTCTTGATGACAATAAGCTTATTACTTGGCATGGCCTGGTGGATGATGCACGAAGTGGGAAGGCGAGGCTGGGACTGGAAGGAGAATGTAATTAAGAGAGGCGCTAATTAAAACTAGAATGAGAGCGCGAACGAGAACGAGGGACACAGATTGTCATAATGTGATGTGGAGACGGAAAAGAGAGAGAGATGCTGAGAGCTGAAGGTTGCAACCGAAAGGCGAACTAGATTTGCCAGATGCAGACAACATCCATTTTCGGAGAAGCGAAGAGAACAGAAGAGAAAGTACGTTAGACTGTCTGGTTGGTCCTACTATAGTTCCAGTCTCATGCTCCGATCTTCATATCAAATGAGGACGAGCGTGAGCGTCTCCCGCCTCGTTCTCGTCTCTCATTTTCAGTCAAATTCAAATTCCTTTTATAGCGTCATCGCCATCACAATTGTCAACATGTTCCTAGGATGGAAATTATATCTCAAACCTGACCTGAGCATCAATTATCACTTCATACTTCATAACTCCACTTCTGCTTCATCTCAGTTTTATTAATGTAGCTTAACCTCGTATTTCCTTCGCCTCAGAACCAAAACAAAGCAAAACAATAGCGGGTGCATTTCACTTTCAGCAACTGCTACACTTTTCGTATATCACTCCCTAATTATGCAATTATAAGTATTGCAATAATGTATAATTCTAACAGTCTAGTAGCGAGCAGACATACGGTAATACTCTCGCTAATGCAGATGCAAAAGCTATATCACGTTCTGAAGTGCATACCGCATAGATGACCCTCTGCATAAAGTTATAAATTATCACCGTGTCCTTATGTCGTAGATCAGTATCTCTAATTTGGAGAAAAAAACATTTCAAACTTCAAAACTTCCCCCACCTTGTGCTGCAAAAATTTACCTACTTTACCATGATGCTATATCTCTTGCCCTGCCACATATTGCATGAGTCAAAGATACAAGAACAGAATGGCCAAAATTGTTTTGTTTAAAAAACAACAGCAACAGCAATAGGGATTCAATTAGATGTTGAAGAGTAAATATGACACGACTCCCTCTCTTTATTATGTGCACTGTGCATCGCTGATTTCGGGATCCTTCTAAGTATAGGAGGATATACAGTACATACATCATAATATAGCACCAAATTACAATATGCTCTAGTAATTGTAATTATTTTGTTTGGAAATAGAATAGCGGAATAGCGAGCTGCTAGGAGGATAGGAATGGGAAGCGCCGAGTCTACACACAAATTGTGGCCAAACTTTTGACTCGAGGCTTTTTACTTTGATGAGAATATTAAAGTTTCAAGCGAGGTCTGAATGAAGTTGTGCTCACAATCACAATCAGTTAGAGCCAAAGCCAAGCTAAAAAGCTAAGCTAGGCAGACCACCGTCAGATATCTGTTTGTTTTGTGTCCCGAATACACCATACCATCTACCATCGTATCTCGTCTAGTCTAGTCTCGTATCCTCGTCTCGACTCGTCAACTATACCTAGTTTCCTTGTTTCTTCATTTCATTTCATTCATTCAGAAAACATGAGGATAGAGAGAGGACTACCACGTTCCTCTAACAACTACAGTGCGAAAGAACAACGGCAACGGTACCATCATCTCTGTATCCAGCAGCCAAAAAACCTACTTCCAGCTACCGATCCCAGAGGGAAAGATAGCGTACCTTGTCTTTTTTTAACTTCCCATGGGATCCTCCTTGCCTCTTGCCTCTATTTTTCCAGTTCCTACTATTTCCATTGGCATAGGTTTGGCTTTTGTAAATTCATAATTGCAAGAAGTTCACTAAGCCTAGTATATGAATGTATAGCCTATGGACATACCCCAACTTCCTAAAAGCCTGGATAAACTCTTCTTGATATACAAACATGTACAATTCTATTATTAAACTTGTTCCTCCAACTGTCTAACTGTCTACCCACTCATCATGTTTTATTTCTACTTACTTCCTACCATGTACCAAAAGTTCCGAGCAGAAAATACTGTGATCACCCAGACAGTCATTAAACTTTCAAGTTACCACCCCAGAGATTCTCCTTTCAAAATAAAATAAAGTTGATACAATTTATTCTAATCCCTTATTTTACCTGTGCTATCTACCTAGTATCTACCAGAAGCGTAACACAAATACATATTTATAACGCAGTAAAATCATAATACCACGAATAAGATTAGTTCGGAATTTAGACCGCACAGATACACAATTGAGCTACGTGTCAAAATTCATATCTGAAGAAACTAATGTGAAGTTGGTTGCTATAATAAATGAATGATGGGAGGATGATGTATGACAAGTTGATGAGCCGGCAAAAATAAGATAATTGAGGATAATGAAATATACTAATAACTTTGACACTACTTCAATATCCTGAGATGACCTGACCACTTGTCTTTGGTAATTGCAGAACAGAAGCAATTACAGGACAGGAGTAGCTAAACTTTAATATATATACTAGAAGTAGAAACACTATCACTATAGGCGACCATAATTATATGGGTACACCTGTATCATTATCCTATTGTCTTCTCCAACTTCTAAGGTCTAACTCTTGTATTTATGGCTGCGGTACAATTCGGTGAGCGTTCCGCTAACGATGCATTACCAGACCCATGAGAGACAAATGTAGGAGATTGATACGATATTTCAAGGTACCTATTTACGTACATAGAAGACAGCAAAGACTTGAGAGAAAAGGAATCATAACAAGAGCCTTTAAGAGCCCAAACCAAACATCAAGGAAGCAACGTTATTTCTTCTTGTGGTATACCGCATGGAAAATTGATTCTTGTGACAATTACTGAGCTAAATTAATCTAGACAGTGGACATGTGGATGAGGTTATTATTGCCTCCTGCAGTACACTGCTGCCGTATAGGTACCTACATACATACTATTTTTCTAGCACAAAATCGCATACAGGTATGGAAGCATGTAAGTCCATTATATATGCACGTTGAGGTGTATAAAGTTTTGAAAAGTCAAGTCAGGTAAAGTAATAACTGAGGAATAAGGTGAAGTGACAGGACAGCAGAAGTAGTTGGACAATCAAGAATCGTTGAGTAGGTAGTGGTACTTTGGAATAGATATTTACCACGTAGTAATAGTAACATAAAGTTGAGGTTAAGGATAATAATACCTTTGTGGTGGAGAAACTCATCTTCGTTGGACGATGACTCGCCGCCGTCCCCTCCATTCTGTAAGGAAACCAAACAAACAATTCAATACTTAGAGAATCCTTCTACCAAAACCATCCTCGGTCTCGGCCTTACTTTCGAATCATATCAGATGAATACAATATCGAATGACATATGAGAATACTCACATCTATATCATAATTACATCTATTCCATCTCCTACATTATATACCGAGAAATACACACCTATGTATATGCGTATACCCAAGTGCCAAAGCCGAGCCAGGAACATAATTTCCTGTTCCTGAACACCTCATCGTGTCATTCTCATTCGCGTTCGTGTCCATCGTCACTGTGTCCTGTCCGATCCTGTCCTCTCCTCTACTTATATGCAGAGAAGCTATTGATCATCCCTACTGGACAATAGCTTCTCTTCCTTTCATTCTCTTTCTTCCTGATAAGCCTCGTAAGTTGTAAATTACTTTCCACCATTCATTCAGTATTCTTCAGCCCCATCCCATTGCTAGGCCACTTACTTACTGACTGACTACTGACCCTATCCATTCTTCCTCACGAAAGGACAGACACCGACCAAGGAGAACGGAGAACGGAACTAACCCAAAGCTAACAACAATTGTTAGAACTTGCAAGTACCTTAGAACCACCAATCATACATTGTGCACGGGAAGGTATCTAATCTATGCAGCGTGGAACTCCTGGACATCCAGTGATATATTGACATTGTATTCCAGGCTAGTATTTCTCTGTACCATCACCATCCCCATCCCCACGCTCTTCATTATCCCACAAAAGCCCCGGAACATCGTAACACATGTGACTAGCTATATATACTAATTTACTATACTAAATTACAAACGTCCACTCTTGCCCTGCACTATGATTAACTTTAAGGATTATCCGCGTACATGTATAGATAGATAGGTATTCCAAAGCTACTAGGAAGGTGCACAAAATACTCTACACATCCAGGCCAACCCCAGGAAACAGGCGAAAAATAACCAAGCGAAATTTTTTGAAGGTGGGAAAATGTAAGACCCGGGAGACTCCGACAGGACTGGACTAGACTGGACTGACGATTGTCGATAATGATAATGATAACTTTCTGTTCAAAGCATTTGTTGTATTTCATTATTTGCATAAACATTAAATAAAGTAGAAAGTTCAGATACTGATATGATATGATATTATAAAAATCCACTTATAGTCCACACGTACCTATTACCTATAGGGAGCAATCGTATTTACATACAGATCAGCAGATATACCATACCATGCAACTGAGCTACAATTACGTAGGAATTACCCTCACGATGGCATAGAAAGGCATGTTCGATGATAACACTCAGTGTGAAAGCTTGTTCAAATACAATAAAATTAACCCATGCCAAGCCAAGCGAAAAATAAAAGTCAAGCTAAAAGAAACTACCTTACCTACTAACACCAACACAAACAATAAGGCAAAACTTTTAACTCGACAAAATATTATGGCGTGGATGTAGCAACGAGACTACCGTAACTGAAACATTAATACATAGTAGCAGTAATAGTGACTGTAATAGCAGGTAAGTATTCGGTAGTCGGTAGTAGGTACTTTGCAGTTACAGATAAAAAAGCACATGCAAAAAATAAAGCGGAAAAATATTCTAAACCCGGGTATCTTTACAAATGGAAATTTTGAGTGCAGATATAATAGAGATATAGGATTTCGTGTCCATAGCTGATACAGTCACAGCCACAACTCCTTGCCTTTCCTCTGGCAAGTGATAAAGCTCAGAGCATGGCATGGGGTACATGCCATAGTCACAGTCACAACCACAGTCTGAGTGGCTACAACTACAACTAAACCAAAAAACGGACATGAATACGGACACGGACATGGTAGATACCTACCTACCCACATCATACATAGACATGGAAGGCACGAGCAAATGCAAAATATAAATGCAAAGGCTAAAGCACCGAAAGCGAAGGAATTAGGGTCGTCGCGATAATACATGGAAAGGTAACCTCATTACTACCAACTACTTACCTATACATAGCATAGGTACTTCTTTAGATTCCGGATTCGGATTCCGATTCCGAATCCGATTTGCTTCCATATGTACCTTCGTGGCTACAATTACGAATTTCTAGTCTCCTATTGTGTATTGTTGGTTCTGGCTTTAGTTTTGGCTTAAAGCCAGTCTTTGGGAACACTGTTCTCTTCTCTTCTCTTCACTGTTCTCTTCACTGTGAGACTGAATCAGAATGTGAATCATGGAATGACGAGACGATCACGCAATGGGCAATGGAACAAACAGCAGTTGATGGTTATGGTTGTAAAAATATGAATATCATAAAGTAGATATAAAATAGAGGTAGCAGATCTACATATATATACCCGTGTGGCACGTAGTTAAAAGCGAAGTGTACGAGTACCGGTTATAATGGAGGAAAATGGAAGGCATAAGTTATGTTATGCGATAGAAAGATATACAGGAACATGTACGTTGGCCGCCGTTACCACATGTGCTAATACCCGGCAAAGCAAAGGCAAGTCATATAGCCATAGTTTCAGTATGGCTGAGTGGAAGTGGAGAAAGTTGAAAGTACAAAAGATAAGATGAACGACTGAAATCTTCCTGGCCATTTCCCGAGTGGAAGGTACTAAAACCGATTCTTCACTATGATTATTCTGTCAGGTAAAAAATGTATTGCGCTTCCAAATGTAGTCTAATGAGAGAATCGCATGTGTGGCAAAAGTCAAACAGTCAACACGAACTTAACAATTTGAGGACACTCGGCAGAATAAATGAGTGGTTCTTTCCTATCTCGTCGCTCTCACACTCACACACTCACTCACTCAAATCCCAATCCGAATCCAAATCCATGTCCGAAACCGAAACACATATTCACATATATTCACATCACATCACATAACGATAACCCCCACTAGTCTCACAGTCTCACCAACACACAATCCAAAAGTCTCCTCCACTTCCACTCCCTCCTTATATTCTATTTAATATCAATCCACTCCCGCCTCATGCATATACCTTGGAAGCTATACCCGACATTATTACATACTTACATCACCATATTTCATACTGTTCCCACACAATACCTACATTACCTACCTACCTACTTTACTAATCGATGCAAAATACGCCAGTACATACATTTGACATGCAGTCTAACCCTAACTCCTTTCCTTGTTATTATTATCATCGGCTAAATTCTAGTCTCATTCGACCATCAGCCATCAACGAAACGATTCTCTTCTACGTTGTATCTGAAGTGTGTGTCTAATGATGTGATCATGTCCCGACCAGTTTTATAATTCTGAATATGTAAAATCCATAGATAGAGATTCATAGGCCACACCAGACCAGGTCTCGTGTCCTCATCGTCCGAGTCAGGGGCTACCCAAAAAGCTAAGGGTGACAAAGACAAATCAAACCAGGAGAGTCATAATTAAAGCTAGATCTACCAGACTACCTTCCCAGGCTCTGCAGGTACCTTCTAGTTGTCAGGGTGAGTTCATTTGAATTAGAGATAGCAGAGGTGGAGGTAAAAGTCAAAGGATAGAGTATTAAACAGAAATAGGAGGAATACGATTAATAAGGCAAGTCAAAAACCTTGCTTGTACAATGAGTTATTATTCTATACAACTGTAGTGTATATATGTATGGCTACACACATACTGTGTGGAAAGATAGGATCAAGATCAAGATCGTGGTGACTGATAAGATATTAGTTCCCATTACCATCAGCCATTATATACACTATTATGATGCTAAACCCAAACAGACATTGGACATTTCATTTTTATTCTGCTCTCGCACAATTCTCCACAGTATAGAAGAGGTAACTGCTTATAGAATATAAGGTTTGATTTGATTTGCTTCTTGTCATTTATTCTGGTAGTGAGTTGACTAGACTTGATTTTATGTCGTCCGGATTCGGAATCGGATACGGATCAGATTTAGATTTATGCAAGGTGGTAGTAGAAGTGTGCTCTGGATTTGGAAGGAATTACCACGTACTATTATTCCACTCCTGATATTATTTGAAATCGAATTCGAGGTGAAGTACCTCCACAGTAGTCTCTGCGAGACAATAAAAAGCAAATCAAATATGAATACGAAATAAACGACGTCTATGGTGAGCAACTTCCACCGTTCATATCCATGATTGCAACATTATACGGTTTAATGGGCATTTTTATTATTATTACAGGTAGAAAACCTTATAGGGCCCTATCCTGCAATTATTTCTTTATATATACATCAATCAAGGTAGTTGGACAGCTTTTTATCATTCAATGATCACAATCAGCATTCTGATTTTCTGATTACAATAATCATGACTGAAAACCATGAAATCCATAGTTTGCAAATTTGAATTATGGATGGTTTGAGTGAAAAATAATGCACTACATTTTGCAATTTTGAAAAGCTTAAGACTAATGATATAATATCTATAGATTATAGATAACTACCCACGTTTAAAACCCAAATATAAAATAATTATAATACGCAATACTAAAATTTTTTGCAAAAAGAATCGAATAATAATACTTATGCATGTTAAGTACTACGTAAAACCAATACAACTAGTGCACATTTTACTTCCACCCCTACTGTACACAATTCTATGCCCGCATCTACCCATATGAAATGATAACGACATGACTTCAAGTCTCAAGTCGGAATCGGATAGATTATTCTCTTCTGTAAAACGACCCATTAAACAAACGACAATGATCAAAAGAAGACGCCGCTCATTTACAATTTCACAAACACCAATAAACACTTTATGACATGACAGGCCAAACCACTAGCGAATGCCTGTACATACTGCATATTATTATTCAAATGACAAAAATCCATATTGAAATTGAATTTTAACCGTTCCATTATTATACTATATGGTAGATCATTCTTGTTCTCTTATATAATAGTTGACAATGCAACGAACAACGGATTAGACAAAGACAAGACAAGAAGATAAAAAAACAAGAAAAGAAGGGAAGATATCCGACAATCGAATCGACTAATCCACCGACCCGCGTTTTACCACAAAGAAAACAGCTCAAAGAAGATATGGCTGTAAAAGCAGTAGTCGCAGTAGAAATAATAATCTATTGACAATTGTACCATAAACATAAAGTTCATTCTAACATAATCACGTTTGACGCTTGCCCTCCAGAAACTTAAAGTTCAAAATATGCAAGGTACAAATATAATTCTATAAATATATAATTACATTCATGGTATATGAAGTCATTTCCTACAATAAGAACATTAAACCTTCTTATTATGTATTCAATTAAATAACCACCGTAAAATTGAGAATTCGTATGATAATAATAAAAATCACCACCAAATCCTCCTGCTTCATATATATACAACTGTGTATATTCAAGCTGAAAAATGATACGATTTAACATGATAATGAATATGATAACAAAAAATTACATTAATAAGATTGATAATCAATTAATAACACAAGGCACAAATAATTGAAAGGTACTAACCGCAGCGGCTTCTTCCACCAACTCCACTGATTGCGTATGCTTCTTTACAGCTCTGCCTTTTCTTCTCATTGTCGAATAATGTATTGGTCAACCGGTAAAACCCGCGATAGTTTCTTCTAAAAATAACGTGAAGAGTTTGTCATATAAATTCTACCATTTTTTGCATTATTGTTATTATAGAACTCTAAAAGTCAATCACACCATAAGTCGACAGCGATGATTCAAATATTTTTTCGCATGTGGAATGTTATTCGAAATCAGCAACAATGCAGTGATGAAGTGATTAAAATTATATGCGGTAAACACTGAAACTTAACTCACGAGTCAATCAAAAATTTATGATTATGTATGCCGTATGAGTAAAAATGTAGTTATTGGTGTGATTGCTAGATCGAAAGGAAGCAGTAGTTAAGGAGGAAACTTTCAGGGTCGATGTAAGTGCGAAGAAAGTTTGCATTTAAAAATGTGAAGGTATCTTGGGAGTTGTTGATGTTGTATAATAGATAAATGATAGATAGTCAAGTTGATAGTTTGAGAATGATTGTCCTCACTATTTTTTATCATCTACATATAGCGCGATAATGTAGCTATACCATTATCAACTGTGATATGACGAAAGTTCCACGGAAACGACGATCAGTCCACGACAACGACAAGGATGAAGGACGAAGAGGATGGTGACTACGTCTCGGTAATAGTTAGTAGGTAAGTCCAAGTGTAAAGTACCACAGTATAATAATAGTAATAGTTGATAGTAAGTGAGACGTAGATGGAGAAGTTCTTGAAGAAATGAGACTGGTGACTATCACCCGACCAAACCGAATCAAAGCACTCTCAACTCTACTCCCTCAGCTCCTCCACCACGATTGACGATTGACGATCACGAAGACTACCAACTACGATGACTACGACGACGGGGACGAGAACGACGACAACGATGACGATGAGGACAAACGAAGAACGAAGACGAAAATGGAAGATTCACGAAAACGACGAAAAGCTCTCAGAGCGTCAGCGATTCGAGACGAAGTTAGAACATTAATCACAGAAAAACACATCATTCTGATTCACACTCTCACACAAACCCATGCTTGATAGTTTGAAACGTGGATACTGATACTGTTCCGACTTACTTATTATATAGACGATCCACAGCCAGGCTACTCACTGAGGACGAGGAGGACTCCTGACTACTGACTCAGACGACTACCAAACTGACTACACTGGATTTAGATGTGAATCTGGCGCTGGAGACTGGATTGACTGAATACTGCATGCTGGATTTGGATCTGTAGATGCTAGATGCTTCTCCCCATCCTCATCCTACCATTCTGTCACTAACATAGCACTGGATTGGAATCACCACTGTCAACTTGAGCTCTCTAGACTATCGGCTCGACAGAATAGACTGGATTGGATAATACCCGAAGAATCTTATTGGAAATCTCCCAAATTTTTTTCAACAACTGAGAGTCAGCTAAATGGTAAAAGTGTAAAAGTATCAGTCAGTTCAATGTTCAGTGTTGGATATACCAAAAAACTGTTGTAGATCAAGAGAACTGGAGATTCTTACTGACTGGAGCTGAATCTTGAACTGAAATTGGAACTTGAATTTGTTGAAGTTCGTACGTCATACGTACAGTTAGTTTGTTGCCCGTCTCTTGTCTGTAGGTAGTGGGGTCTTGTTATTCCTACTGCCTGACTTATCGTTGGTTGGTGATCAAGATCAAAGAGAATAGCTGCAAGTGAAGATGACGGGATCGGCGTAGGCTGGAGGACTAATTCAAAGTTGAGGGTACATACAGCCCGGGTTTAATGCGGTTAATGTTTAGGTACCCGCAATTTTATGCCTGCGTCCTCGCTTCTCTACGACTCAAATAGTAATGATAGTACGCTTACTCTAGAACAAGTTGAATCTGGAATTGTTCTCCACTCCTTTTCCTCTCCTCCTTTGTCATATGTCCTAGCTCTGCTTTTGCTCTTGCCTTCCCGTCAATGCTGGTCCTGGTTGTGGTGTGAACACCTCAAATCTCAGTCTGCTTCTACTGGAGATGGAATTACTGGATGGAGAGGTCTCGATCTTGCTCACTCTTTCGGCCCACGCCAAAGCCAACTGTTCGTAAACACGTTGATTCTTAGATGTTGAACGTATCTGCTGTCTGTAGATTGTATATCTTGTGGCCCCTCTATGGTTGCAATCTTACACTTGGGAATCGATTGGTGCTTATCTTCGGAAGATGCGTCGGTTGTCAATTATCTAACGTTGATAGATAGTCTTGGTCTTGGGTGGTGAAGGAATAAGACTACGATGATGTGATGTGATGTGATGACGGTGGAAGAAATGCAGAGGGATGAGATGCACGAAGAAGAATGCTGTCTATGTGATCATCATGGTCAGTGTTAGTGAGAGGAGGAAGAGTTGCTGAAACGCTGGAAGAGCGGAAGCTGCTGTGACTGTGGCTTCGATTGTCTGTGCCTCCTGCCTGTTCAAACCTGTCCAACCTTCGCACTTCATAGTCCCTCCCACTATCTTTTACCCGCCCATCTCAAATCTCGGCACATTCCTTCACTATCCTTATCCTTATTTATTTACCTTCCTATCTCCTATATCTCCCAAGCTCTTCCCATTTATTACACACACTCTAAACGCCAGGTCAGGTACTCGTGTCATCAACATCAAGTATGCATCTTATAATTAACCAAAATTGGAAATTGGAATGCTAGATACTAGATGCTCTAAATATATCGGTAGGTACATACTTCAAATTCATTCAAAAAACGTTTGCATTGACTCTTATTCTTATATTTTAGTATTATTGTTATACTAGGTAACGCAAAGCGCAACCGAAGTTATGTCAATTTGCGTAATTTTTCGAAGCAATTTACAGTATAATAGCAGTAGCGTCCATAGGTTTTTTTCGTGTAGGCCGGAAAAAACGTGATCTCATCCAGTGTACCTTACATTAAAAAAGCTGCACCTTATCTAGTGTAAATTATAAAAAAAACTGTGCCGTTTCCGCATAAATTCAAAAAATAAAGGTCTTTCGTGTAAATTTTTAAAAAAAAATGCGTCGTTTTTGCCTAAATTAAAAATTATGGATCTTTTTCGTTTTATTTTTAAAAAAAAAACTGCATCTTTTTTGTATAAATCATTAAGGAGGCAGTGTATTTTTAAAAAAGTTCTTTGTAGGCCTACGCCTACGTGACACGTGACCTACGTCTAGTTACTCTACTGAGTTCTGTGTACTAGTACTCTCAAATTGTTTGTAAATTGTGTTTTTACACACATTATAAAACAAGAAGAGCAGTTTGACGATACCCATACACAATAAAAACAAAAACGGTTCACACTACAATTCGAATCCCATATATCTATAGAATATATACCGTACTGACGCACTCATAACCCCTCATCGAACTCATAAGGGGGCTATGCGTCGGTACGGTATATGCGCATCCTACAATTACAAAACAATAACAGTTTTGAGTTATTGGATCGCTAAAAAATCAAAATACAGTTTTATATCACTACAGAGTATATGTTTATAAAGGTAGGTAGCTAAGCTGTAAAACGAAACATTTAAAAATACGTTTGAATATCGTTTAATTTTAAGTTAAATGGGTTTTCGAGTTATTGGGCTGCGGACTTTTGATTTATTTTTGTGGCTCGTTTTGTCCTATGTATTTATGAAATCGTTGTTTGAATTACAGTTCGTATCTTAAACGTCAGCATCAGGTTAGTTACTGCTTTCAAAATTGTCTGTAATTTTGTTTCGTAATTGTTTTTTAAGCAAAATTACACCCTAGACGGGACCAGAAAAAGTTCCGGGATTGAATATCCATTTCTCATGAAAATTATACAGTTTGAGTTTGCCCTTTAACTTTTACCCAGTCAAAAATGAGAATAAGGCGAAAAATGAAATTATGGAAATGGACAAGTTAATTAAACGAAAACGAATGCAGCATGTAATTCCAATGTATGGATTAATTTACATATTACGATTTCTGTATTACAATTACAGTTCAATCTATAATTACCTACATTTTCTACACTCCATGCACTCATCGTTTGTTGGGGCTGTGGTTTTGGTTTGGTAGTGGGACAATAGATATGGTATATGGAAGGTGGGCAGTGATCAAATAAACCATATTATTACAATTCTTATTATTATTATTATTATTATTGTCATCATGTATCAAATGTAAGACTACAAACCAAACCTCTTGCTTTGTAACCTTTGCATTGCTTTGTACACATACCAAAGCAGTTCTCTCGAGTATCTGGAAGCTGAAACTGAAAATCAATGGCGAATGAGAATATAGCATGACTCTGGAGTTAATTTAGAATTCGGATTCGGTTTCGGATTCCGATTCGGACATGAGGATTTTTTGGACGCTCACCCAACGACAACAGGAACAAGAGTTGGAACAGCCGTTCAAATTCAACCCGAAACAAGAACCAATACCGGAGCTGGAAGAAAGATATCCTTAACAGTCGGGAGAAGAAACAGGGAAAACACATACATACACAACAGAAAGGAAGAGAAGAGAGCATATAAACAGGACCAAACCAAGACCGATAGCGAAGCTAAAAAGCAAAAACGACCCCAACAACATGAATGAGAACACGAGCAAAAACAAGAACGGAGCTGACTTCTCAAATCTTTATACATACCTACCTACCTTTATACGTACTTATATGTGACCTATCAGTGAATTCTCACTGTAAATAAGAATATGAATTGTTTTTACAGATATGTAGGTATGCTAGTATGTGCGCACGGGCATATTGAAGCAATTCATTTAATTTTGTGCGGTGATTATGTCCCGATTACTACGCCATGATTAGGATGATTAGGAATTTATTATCATAAAACCTTTGGGCAAAAACAATGGCAACGGTAAAATCAAAAGTAAATGAAAATACAAAGGCAACGGCAAAAGAGAGTGCTTAGCATACATAGATCAAATGAACTGCTCTGATTTGTTCTGCTTGTCTTTTTTATCTCTACTTTTACTTCATGTAATTATTACTGTACTATGCTAAATAACTTGAGTATTTTCTTATACTCTTATACAAGCGTTCTAAAAGTGCTGCATGCTCCCACATTATGGAGGTAGAGGGAAGGGTAGCAATAATTTTGATTCCATGACATTGTTATCGAAGGAGGAGGTTATGTATTGCCCTGTCCTTTTGTACAGTACCGAATCGCCGAATACAATAGAAGATCTTGGGAGAGAATTGATGATGATCGCCCAGCCCTCCATTGGCTTTAGCTTACATACGTTCGTCGCCGCCAATGGTCGTTGCACAAGTAGGTATCACGTAGGTACCTACCTTGTACCATACGTAACGTAAATGTAAGTACCACCTAAACTTTTGTACAACTAAATCGGTATCAGTATACCTACTCGAGCATTGGGCACAAGTGCATGGACTGAAGAATTGAATTTCGGAATCGGATCCAAGATATAAACCAAATTCGAATGTGAAATAGACATACCTAAGCTAGCTTTAGCTTTGCAGTGAAATGGTTCGGATTGCTTGGCTTCGCATTTCATTGCTTTCTATATGTGCTGGTGTTGGTCTTTGGTTTGATTTGGTTGAGTGTTAAAGTGTGAAAAGAGAATTGAAGAATGGAAAAGGACGGGTAGTGCTTCTTTTGGGCTTTTTTGTGTCCATGACATCCACATCGACATCTCAATCGGACAGTAAGTTGCAAGTTTGGACAAAGGATGAGTCCCAGGTGGATCCTTCGCTTATCTTTCCTTTATATAGTTCTCTCTTCCTTTCCTCTCCTTGGCTTTATTTTATTCCATTTGATTTTGCTTTGTGAGCAGGCGTTCAGCCGTTATTTACCTCTCTAAAGTGGAGACTATACACAACGCAGCCTTCACATGTGTAAGATCACAGTCATCCATTACACCGGCAATGGCTATCGCAATGGGCAATGGCAACGGCATGGCACTCACATTTTCATTTTCCCATCTTTTCAGTGCTCCAATGTATTTTACAGGATTCACGTGTGCTTCAATTTCCACTTTCATTGCTCTTTCTATTTTATCCATTCACACTTATTGTCATTGACGTTCGTGATTGGTGATTCGTGTCAACATTTTTTCGCTGTGTTCACAGCAGCAGCATAAACGGTTATAACTTGGCTCCAAGAATTCAGGAGGTCAGGTCTAAAAACATAATACGTAGGTGGATAGGTACAGGTAGTAGGTATCTGGATGATTCTTGGGTACGCAGTACTGTAATTTTCAAAGCTGCATTATTGTGTATCTCAATTTGATTTTGAATTAGGCCAACTTCAGTAATGCAATTCTACGATATAAAGACGATATAACAGCGATATTAGTAAATACAACTTCATAGGTGTGTAGAAGACACAACGTAAATAAACTCCTTTACTGGGTACTACACTGTAGCAACTAAGCTACCTTTAAATAGGAAAAATGCATTTAAAAACCTCTTTGTGCTTAATATAATTATGAATGCAGTAAAATCGTCTTGTGCAGCAAATGCGTTTCGGAAGAACTTTAAATTTTAAGATGCACTTTAGGTCAACTTTGGTTGCATCCTAACTGCATTCATAATTATACTAAGCACGAATACGACTTTGGTGTTTTTGATGCACCAGTTTTTACAATGTACTCATTAATATTTCTTCTTCTTTTTCTTCTTTTTACCTTTTGAATGACACCTAAAAATGAACCTGAATCCTGACAGTTGGGAATGTGACAGGAAAGGAATCGACAACCACAGCAAGGGGATTAACAACAGATAATCTTGACGTCTTTTTCCAAATTAGGTACGCTTCTCTGCATTGGAATGACACGTAGCACAAGGTGTCCAAGAATTTGATGGAAATGTCCCAAAGTTCTCAATCTGTGTCGGTCGTAGTCAGTGTATTTGTTTTGTGTTTAGCAATATGTATAGAAATACTAAAGATTAGAGCTAAAAGGTAAGGGTAAATACATACATAATTGAGAAGCGGTGGGATTTCAGAGACCATATACCACACCATGCCATATAAACCATAAGCTGTATTGGTACGAACTGTGGGGAGTCCTTCTGCCCTACTACCTTCGTAGAAAGGACTCAGGCTTCACTGTCTTTAATAGTGTTCGATACTGTCAATTGTAGATTTATGATTATTGTCAGTTAATATCAGTAGTATGTATGTAAAAGTTCCGTATATTTTTTCGTATGGGGAAGGAGACAAAATTACAAAACTAATGTTCATCCTTTGACAAGGATAGTCTTTAAAGGAATATTAAGTAAAGATATGCTTTTATCAACTACGCACCAGTCCCACAATTCCACGTACAACGGCAAGTTTTGGTTTTCACATCACCAACAGTGATAACCAAATCGGATGATTTTAGTACATACATGCCTTATGGAAGTTGCATGGCATGAATTTATTTTTTACAAGTTACCTAGTTTAGTCTCTGTTTTTATTACTACGGAACAAATAGTTCGTATGTTAAAATCGTGCAAAAGATCAGCCCAAAGAGGACTTGTTGTTCATAATTTGAAAACAAGTAATCAAAAATTTCACCGCTGTGAGGCCATTTAAATTTATGGATGAATTTAGAAGGAAATAAATGTAAAATATAAATGCAATAAATGGTACGAGTTAAGGGAAGGAGCACATTACATATTTATTATATAGGCTCACGAACATGTGCAGTTCATTCATTGAATGTTTGGTGGTATAATATAAAGCAGTTGAGCTGAGATTGTGAGGGTGCGAGGGTGGGAGTTAAGACCAACTAAAGAGGGTGACGGTGGAGGATGAAGCTGCAAGGTACGTGCCAAGTGATGCTGTGTGCTCATCTTGATCTTCGGATGTTCCCGAAGCGATGCAATAAACAGGAATTACGCTTGTATGACAGTCACTTACAATCATACAAACCTCAATTTACACGCTTTCCTCTGCTGCTTCCTTTAGCTGGACTTTCAACTATACCACATCAGTTTCGTTTTGGCTTATTGGATTTGGGTTTGGCTTCCTTTGGCCATTGTCATGTCACATTTTTACCTTTTCGTTTTTGATTTTCTATTCGATCCTCTGTTCATTTTTTACTGCAAATTAGTGATGCGTCTTCTTCTTTGCTTCTTCTTACGTTCCGGTTCCATTTCTATGAGATCAGAGATCACAGGATGCAGCACCTTTTACGTATGCTACAAAAAACGAACAAAAAATTTACGTTACAAAGTTTAGAAATAAAAAGAAAGGTAATAATATTAAAACATATCGGCATGAAGTTCATAAGTTGGCAAAATTCTGTTGAATGGAGGTGCACTGTAAAGACTACAGAGCCTTAAAACAGGAAAAAATTATGCATAAAAAATTCCAAAAACCTATTAGTATTTATTCCTATTTAGTATACAGTTAGGATGCATCCTGTGTACCTACATCACAAACTCAATACGAACGCATCGTGAACTGCGAGGTGCATGTTTGATTACTTTTCGATGCGGTGTAAATGCACTTTAGGTGGACTTGAGAGGCATCCTAATTGTGTTCATAATTTTTCGCCGTACGAGTAGGTTTTTAAATACATCCATTTTTGCAGTAATACGGATAAAATAAACTCAGAAGATTAGTTAATGGAGTAGAAACTTAATGCAAAATGAAATGTTATCATCGTGTAAGAAAAAGGAACAGCAATAAATCCTGGAGGACTTAATTAGATTTAAAACCGTAGCCAAAATGATGAGCTACTTTTCTCCTATTTTTATGTATCATGGATATCCCCCTCAAAACTATGTACCTATGTACTTAAGCACAAACAAAACTATATAATACGGTCATAGACGTGTTCAATATTTGATTTGATTACTACTAGAACCTTAGTGTCGATTGGGGTCGCAATAGGAAATGTAAGACGGAAGGGTCGCTTCATTAGTAGAAACAAAGAAGAGCAGAGTAGCAGAGCATAAGGCCTACTAAGTAATTAAGGAAGTTGTGATTGTAAAATCTAAGCAAAATGATCACATCACAATTATCAGAATCGGTAAATGACAAATGAGTGAATTGACTGGGGAAGAGGACTGGGCTGGGAAGAGTTATTCTATGTAGGAAGTTGAGTGTTTTGTTGAATCGCTGGGTGAAAGGATGTTGATGTGGATATGGATGCCCGTGAATTGATAAGGATGCGAAGGGGATTGCATCAATAAAGATGTCTATTGCACGTGTTGCTGTCCCTGTCCCTCGTTCGCTCCTTTTCTTCAATACTGATATCAAAGGTTTGTATGTAAGTCGTCGATCTCGGGCCATACATTAATGCCCACATCCAGTTTCCAGTTCCAGCCTAACAGTAGGTACTCTACGTAGGGGTGAAAGATCCTCTCTTCGTTTCTCCATGCATTTATGTATATGATCCCCTGGCTTCATATGTAAGTGTACCGAATGTTCCTTCGGCTTTTCTCTGACTTGGATGGAGAATGAGTGCAGATGATATATGATGTTGTAGAACATTTCATTACCTTGTTTGACCTTGTGATGGTTGCAATATTCCGAATCAGCTTCCTCCTTTTACTCCTATGTTATGGCTGATGCTGCCAATATCCCATTAAGGTCATTTTTCTGTCGAGTGTCTGTCAATGACTTGCTTCATATTAATCTCCTATCATATTCACTTTATACTAGTTTCCTCAAAGTTTTCCCAAATGCTCGTACGCACTTACAGATAGTAGATGTTCACATTTTTGATTTTGTGAAACGATAGCTTCAACTCTCCTTATGCTTTCAGATTAGATTTTGACGAAACGTATGGAGATATTTCTTAGGTACTTACGTGAAACATTTATGCAATAGACCAACAATGGTCTGCGCGGTCTCCCACCAAGATTTTCTTGCGAGGAATCCCTTCTAAAATAATAATAATAATAATAATAATAATAATAATAATAATAATAATACGTGAAACATTTGCAGCTAAACCGTCGTTAAGCATCACATTTTATGATTACTTCAAGAGAATATTGGTTCCAACGTTTGATTATCTGGGCTCTGGTGTTGTAAAATTGATCAAAATATTTCTAAGAATGAATCAGAATATTTTTACGTATATTTTGTCAGAAGGTTTCAGAATTACCTTGAAAATATATAACAATATATTTTCACCTATATTTGCACCTATAAAAATTATGTTAGCCAAAAAAGTTAAAAGCACCACGCCGATTTACATAGTACATATGCACGCTAGAATATTAGCAATTCAACCTTGAATATGTAAGTCGGGAGACCATCCGAATAAGCAGTATTTTGACTGAGTGTAATGTGGTAGAAAACGCACAAAATTTGTATTTCTTCGTTGAAGAAGGTGTAAAAATAAGGCAATTTTGTTTAGAATTTTAAGCGACTGAGTATGCATTATGTAAATAACCGAAACTAATGCTCTAAATTGACATAATTATGTCATAATTAGATTATAATTATATGAAACGATTGAATGTAATGAATGTGATTATAACTGAAGAGTTGTAAGAGCCTAAGACTGGATCGACTCCTGAATAAAATTTTATTATTATTAAATTCTAATTAGTTTATCATTTCATTTTTTATTAGAGTTAAACACTAAATGATACAATTTTCCAAAGGAGCCACTAAATTGAGATATGAGATGTTTTTATAGTTTACCTATATACCGTAAAATCTCTAATTATAGCCTGCCTCCTTGGTTAGCCGGGTCAAATTCTATATACTTAAGCATTGCGATGACCAAGGAGGAAAATAAATTTTAACTACGGTAGCCGGGGCTACAATCATAAGTTTTATGGTAGATATTATCGCCGCGATTGCACTTCTTTCCTTAATTAGTATAATTATAAAAGCATAGTTAGGATGCATTTCAAGTTCACATGCAGTGCATTTAAAAATCTAAAGTGTATCTAAAATGAATCCCAAGGGATCATACTGTCAAATATGATACTGCGGTAGCTAAAAAGTTACGATTTTTGAATTAAAAGCTTCCAATTTTATTGTTGTTATAATGTTAAAAGATACGAGCAGATACTTATAAACTAAAAACTGGAAAGAATACTTGAGTGTAGATTGCCGTCCAAATGATTACTACTGTCAAGATACCAAGTATCTTTCTGTTTGTGCCCTCTATTTAAAAGATCCCCCTTGTACATAAATGATTGAATCCCTTAAAGTACTTACCATGTTTGCCCCTAACAGTTTTGTACTTTGTTCTAGCTAGACGTGTACAAAACTTTAAACTCGACAATGTCATCATAATCATCATCATCGTCCTCTACATGTAGTAAAATACTGCCATTCATCTATAAAGTTTCCTCCTTGCTACTTATTCATCTCGTTACTTGCCTTCCATGCATCTTGTCCTTGCCATTCTATCCATAGCTTCCATGACTTCACGCCCTCAATACAATCCCCTGCATTATATCGTCCTGCTATCAAGTAATCAAGTCTAAACTTATCCAATCAGTCAAGTAATGAAATTCCATATTCGTAATTCTTTCTCCAAACACCATTCCACACAAGTACAAAGTGCCAACACTGAAGGCTTGTCCACATCCTGAATCCCATCTCGAACAAAAACAAAATCACAACAAAAGCAATTAAAAGACGACAAGACATCATAAAAATGTGACATTAAATCATGTGTGACTAATCTCCACAACTTTCCACCAGCTTCCAAGACTATAATATTATGACGCTATTTACTTTCCATCTCCACCAACTACCATGTCTGTAAGTATAGCACCAGCATAGCAACAGTAATAGTCTTTCTACCCCCGAAGTTGAGTTGATAAAATTCAGTCAGTCAGTTCTTCATATATTACCTACTTCTAATTGCTACAGTGTATAAATGTTGTCTACGAATATGGAAATAGAAATGGAAATAATATAATTACAATAAAAAGAAGGTACGCAGTCTACTGTACAGATATTGAAGCCGAGCCGAGTCAAGTCAAGTAAAGCAATATAATAGGAAAACTGGGAATGCAATACATAATGGGACGTAAAGGAGGTGAAGACGTAGAGCGAATGGTAAACGTCTTTTCGTCTTCAGCTTCCATAGACTTCCTTCACACTCACACCAAAACAAATAAGAAATATCCGTAAAGGAAGAAACTATAAGGAAATAAGACTGGGAGGCAGAAGCGGAACGATAAGCACTAGGACTAGGTCTAGGACTAGACTACAACACAATTATAATCCAAGACAAGAAATACTGTATGTGAGACTATCTAGGAATATCTATCCATAATTGTAGAATAAGAATGTGTGAAGACTGTACTCATTTATTCTATTCCCTCCTTCTAGCACTTCTATGGGAAGACAAAAGTGAGAAGATTTAGATATTCTGAGCAGCTTCACAGTCACACTGGCAGTTAAAACAGAGCAATCTCAACTCTACGAATCGTAGAAGCTACGAATCCTAGAATTTACGAATGTACCAGAAGATATTAAAGTGGAGCACAGAGGAAAAGTAAGAGCCAAAACAGAAGCGAGTGTCGAGCCCCAGACGCCGAGAAAGCGAACAGAGAGAAAAGGAAGAAAACGGGAAAACGGAAAAGCGTGCAAGTTTCAACTTGTCGCGATTGAGCGTCGAGTCTATGTGGGCATAAAAGAGCAGAGCATGGCTTTGCTTTGACTCTGCCTTTGCCTTCGCTTTCGCCTCTATGGCTTGGCTTATTTGCGCTGGAAACTTATGAGAAAATTAAAGAGACTAGAATGTAATTATGTGAGGCGCTAATTAAAACACGAGGCACAGATTGTCATAATGTGATGTGGATGTAAAGTGTGAATGTGGAAGCCAAGCTCAGATGGAACTGGAAATGAAAGTGGAACTGGAAACGGAGATTCTCATCCAAGACGACGGCCTTCCTTCATGCACTCTTCACCAATAATCTCTAAAGCCAGCAAAGCCAACTCAAGATCCAGGGCTACTAATAGAGCCAAACCTTCTATATTCTACTTATGCATCCCATCCCACAGCATCTCATGGCATCCCACAGCATCGTCGCACTTAAGTGTCGTACTCTTCTACACCATAGTCGGCGTTGGAACAGGACCAGGACCAGAGAAAGGAATTCGAATGGGAGAAAATGAGCAGGCAATGCTGGAGGGAATCCGAAACGACAACGACTCCTTTCTCGTTTCATCTCTATGGCATCCCAGTTCATCTCTCTCTCTCTCTCCTTCTCCGTCTATTTCAAATACAGAACACTTTTCGTGTTAAAGGCAATGCGATGTGAAAGGGAAAGCTAAAGCCAAAATCAAAAGTGATTGCGTGAGCTTTGTGCCACTAGCAGAAAATCACTGTGCAATTACTTATAATATACTTGTACATACAAAGATACTATTATATTGTATCCTATCAGAGAGCCCAGGTATCTGTCTGTCTGTCTGTCTGTCCCTGTCTGTTTATGGATATAGAATATAATTACGAGTGCCTGTGTAGATTGTACGAAGTAGAGAGTGTGGAGTAGAGAGAGAGAGAGAGTTGGTGCTGAGGTTGGTTGGTGTGTGTTAATGTGATGGCATTGAAGTCGGCAGTCGGGGCTGGGCTTGTCGTCGTTTTATATCTTGTAGACACTTTGATAATTTGAGTGTTTGTGACGAGGAGAGAGGGAGATGAAGAGAAAGAGGGGAAAGATCAACTAAAACTGTTTGAATGAGAAATCAGGAATTTTGAGCACAGCAGGCGCAAATGGAATCACATCTCATCTGTCACCTCCTACGCTCTCTTCCCATCGTGTCGTCCTCGTCCTCTCCTCATCCTGGCTTTGATTCCACTTCCAGCTCCACAAACTTACATGCCTATCTCACACAATCACACAATCACCGAGAGACTAGAACATCAGCATCAGCATCAGATTCAGATTCAGAATCAGCACCAGAATCAGAGCCAGGACCAACATCACCATCCCTTTCCTTTCCTTTCATCACTTTCTACACTTCTTTCTTTATCACACCGGAATAATTACACATTTTAGAAACAGCACACCTACTGATAGATATGCAATTAAACGAAATTATGCTTTAAGATGCCTATGCGCTTCTTTTGCAAATATTATAGGTGAATCTGTGAATGTACATATGTCCATACATACATAGTGCACTCTGTAATATTTAATTAAAGTTCAAAGAATAACGGTGGAATAATCATAAATTACATATATTTGTGACAACGTTGTACAGTTGTTTGATGCGAGAATCTAGAACCGACTCACGTTTAAATTGTAACTGACTTCATTTTTTCTGCCAGTTTCTAGTTTTTACACCTACCTCTGCTCTCAAAACACATTTCAAGGTCTTTTACTGGAAAAGATAAAATATTCGGTTTCTTGGAACTACACTTGTATGCAGTTATCTTTGTGAAAATAAAGTGCAAAGCTGTAGTATAACAAAGATGACTTGTAAAAAGAGCTTTATTCTCCCACTAGATTCTCTTTAGTAGCG
Organism: Ptenothrix huangshanensis; assembly: GCA_036851915.1. Classification (NCBI taxonomy): domain Eukaryota; kingdom Metazoa; phylum Arthropoda; class Collembola; order Symphypleona; family Dicyrtomidae; genus Ptenothrix; species Ptenothrix huangshanensis. The sequence goes on from JAAXYX010000961.1 coordinate 23,256, forward strand.
TACCCAGAATTGTTTTTCGTAGGTAAATTAGTTAAATGATTATTGTATCTAGTGTAAGTTCCCAACCCATTTTTTACACTTTTTCATAGTCTGAAATTTTATTTTTCGTACTCCTCAAAAAGCCTAAATTTTTATTTTTCACACTTTTTCAAAAAGTCTGAATTTTTGTGTTTGACATTGCTGCTTTGGTTTTCTTATGCTGTAACTGAACCACATATTTTTTTTTCCAAAATTCAGACATAGGCAGCTGCCTACCTTGTCTACCCCTGGATACGCCACTGATTCCCTTACGTAAAGATTCATAGGCTTTTGAGAGAATTTTAAATAAAAGGGGAAAACTGTGCTTATACTGACTACGCGGGTACCACAGACCACAGTCATAATGGTATGTATAGCTTTTCTGAAATGTAACTGGAGAAATGGCAAGTTTGCGAGGAAATATGAAAGTGTGCTATTAGGAAAGTGGGCACATGGAAATAAATCAAATACATGAGCATAGATACATACATATACGAAGAATATGGTACGTATGAAATGTATATTAGTACTGTTCTAGACGATCAAATCGACTCTGCCGATTAGCAGAAAACAGACGACTTAAGATGGCAATTAGCTTATCTCTCTGCTCTGTACACTATTTACAATTATTCTTTGTCCATTTGAACTGGCACATGCATGACATAACTGAAACCTAAGCTAATGCTTCTAGAGACTAGAAAATCAAAACGAAAACCAAGAGCAAGAGCGAGGAACTAAAGCTGAAACTTATAAAGCTCAATCAAAGGCAGTGGACGGCTTGACTGTGGTGAAAATGTAGATGGATAATCACGCAATGTATAAATATAGGTAGGAATATGTTACCCATTCTATTTAGAGTTCTATATAGCCCGTCTATAAATCTACAATTCCAGAATACAGTATCTAGAATATAGTAATTGTGGTAAATATTACAGAACTATAGAATCAGAGATTGTGAAAAGGGGAAGGAGCAAGTACCTAGGTCATAGGCTTGAATTTAAAAGTGGACAGGTCGACAGGTAGACACCAAGACAGTTTGTTTCTCTTGGAATATTATAGAATCAAAATAATACGACTTGGAAAGGAATGGACTATGGCATGGAAATGAAATGAAAAGGAGTCTCGTGTAGATGGAGATTAAGTGAATCTACTGCCCATTGCCATTCGTTAGTCCAGTTAGTCCAGTTAGTCCTCATTCGTCATTCTGAACACGAGCCCCCTTCTATTATCCTACACCTATAGAACAATAATTACCATGGGTATTTCAATAGCTGTATACAGTTATTGCGCAGAATACAAAAGATAAGATGAACGACTAAAAAATCTTCTTGGTCATTTCCACAACCCATGCCCACTTCTATGTATGTATGTATACAAACACAGGTATATAGTAGAGTAGACTACCTAGCATAGAAAGAAAGGGAAAATGGAAGGTTGTATAAACTACATAACATACAGTAGCTAGAAAGATTCCTGCGATGATAATAATACTGGTGGGAGTCCCAAGCATGGAAGTACCTACCTACCCACCCAAGAAACAGAAACTATAAAACCGAAAGACCGAAGACCGAACGGAGAAATAAAGAAAGTCTAAGCCAGCAGTCATATTTATACTAGCTCGTAGGTACATACATGTAGGCACTGACTCTCGGTTTGGTACGTCTTCTCATGGGAATACCCAAAGGGAGAAAACGGGTGCTCGTCTAATGAGAGAATCGCATGTGTGGCCCAGCCACATCAATATCAATATAAATGTATCAAATCCGAATGCCGAATGCCAAATGCCGATCCCTTGGTTTCTTAAGTCTATGTATATCTATATACAGATACCTAGGTATTATTGTCCTTGCCTTGCCTTGCCTGGGCCTGGTCTGGACTCTTGCTTTATATAATTATTATTCTACATTCTAGTCTATTGTAGGAACAACAGGAACGAAACCAACGACAGCGACATGATATGATATGATAAAAGCTGATGTTGAGTTGATATAATATTATATATTGTTATGGCTTGCACATATTATTATATCGTTTTGACTCCAGTCTTGGCAAGTAGAAAGTTTGTATTTCAGTTCCTGAGTTATGGTATGAGTGAGTGGAAATCATGATCATAAATATGAGGAGTGGACTAGACTTGGAGCTGGAGCTGGAGCTGGTTCTGGTCTGGTTTTCTGGACTCTTACTCTGGACTCGTGTACATAGGTAGACATAAATATGACCGATGTAAATATAAAGAAGTCATGGGAGCTCAAAGTCTTTAATCAAGTAGGACACCTCAGATTACACATGAATGGAATAAAATTACGAATAGACGAATAGGTATATGAATTACTTCAACTCCTACATATGTCACATCAACTTGCAATCCCCAGTTCACAATTGAGAATTAAGAATTGAGTATGTTGGTCAGGTCTACAGTCAAAGTCAATTTTGATAGGTACATAGGACTCATTATATTTTAGTAGTTGTTCTTTGCAAAGTCAAAAGTACGTGAGTCAACGAGCCTGTAGATTTTACACTTTTAAACTATCACCAGTAATAATAATGGATATGGTGGTAAACAACGTAAGATGTATCGCAGTCACAGCACATTGCCACTGTACTGTACTGTCAGGCTGGGGCAAGGGGCGGGGCAAAAAATAAATAAATAGGTAATTTTCAACACGATGTATTTGTATTACATATTGGTAGGTAGTTTCTTTTCCGAGTATTTTCTCCCATAATTATAATTGCGTATACTCGTGTAGTATTTTGCTAGGCTGTATGAGATGAGAAGACTCGATATGAATCCCGAAAGGTAGTCCTTTATTTATTGCTTAGTGTAAGTGTGAGCTTTTTATACATAAACGTAATTTAATTCATGACTCAGGCTATCTTATGATCCGTTTTCCTATTTAATGGCTTTTGTGCAAAAACTGTTTGTTTGGAAAAAAGGTTTGACTTTTCAAAAGTTGCCAGTAGTTCTACAAAATACATTTTTATGATTTTTGTGATTTAATGGTACCTGTTAAGTATGCAGTAGAAAACTACCGGGTATTCTGATATCGTTTGCCATATTCTGTACATTTTCATTTTCCTTCGGTGTAGGAAGCTTCGTAATTGATTGGTTAAGAATAATAACAATAAATCATCCATTACTTTATTCATAAATTACTATTACTTGTTTAACAAAAAAAATAGTACATTAATTAAATTACTTGATTAATAATTGGTTGGTTTGAAAAATTAAAGAGAAAAGCGGAGGAAAAGGAGCACTTGAAAGGCAAGGACACTTATTAGCATACGATCCGATTTTCCCAAGGGTGCTGAAATTGCGCTCGATTCAGAGTTTGAGTCGTTGATAGTTTGGCGCCTTTGTTCTTCCGTTTGAAATTCAAACGATTCTTGTGACGTCGTCTCTGAGGCTGTGTCTGAGCCGAAGCCAGTGCTGGTGGACAGTGATGTAGGTGAAAAGATAAAAGCTTCTGATTTTGGAATGAATTGACAATTTTCCACGTGAAAATGAATTCCATTTCTTTGAAAATATTGTGGTGGTTGAGTCGTTTTGTCTGAGGCTCTTGTCAAAGTTAAACCACACACAATCATCAGATCAAATGCTGGAGTGTTGAGCATTTTCTTTGGCACGCGGGTGGTGGCGGTGGGGGCTGGTGGAAATCCGAAACCGAAATCAAAAGCAGAAGAAGTGGAAGGACTCTGGCGGTGCCTCAAACTGTCTGTGTCTGCTTCTGCCTCAATTCCGTGAGCGTCATTCTTTTTGTTTTTATTCTTGGTATTTCGGTTTTGATTTTGATATTCGTCTTCTATGGATGCTGATATTGACTGTGACTCGTGTGACGCTTTTGTAAAGACTACCTTATCGTGATTATGGTTGTTGTTGACAGAGTTTGTGTGACCGTTTTCTAGCGGATGTCTGTACTCTGTGAAGACGGGTGGTGGCCTTGTCCTTGCCTTTGTTGACGTAGTATGTGTAGACGTAGAGCCGCGACCACTACCGTGTCCTTGTCCTTGTCCTGACGATGATGATGTTGGTGATGACGACAACGAAGACTTCATCCTGTGAAAATCTGTTAGTTTCTGCTGCTGCCCGTGATGCTCGTGATGCTGATGCTGGTTCTGGTTATTGTGTAGTGACGTCTGCGTTGGTGTTGAGGTGGTCTGATTAACCACAAAACTTTGCACTGGACACTCTTTGTCTTTCTCCGCTATGATGATCAAGTGACCCGCAGCGTCGTAGCCATAAACAAAGTAAAACTCGCAACCCTCTATATCTGTGAAGGTACAGTAGTAGTTGTCATCCTTTTCGTCACCTGTGGAACCAAAATAGAACAATACCAAAACGGCTAAATAAAAATCAGGCAGGGGGTCAAAGGGGAAAGCAGAAGGTATAAAAAAGTTATTATTATAGGTATTTGGTATGATTGCAGATAGTGGCATTTAATCTATAGTTTTTACATCTGCTGTAAAGATTTTGAAGTAGCAGCTGGCCTTGTCTAAAAATCAGAATGACGTATCTGATGTAAGTATATAGGTATATGTAAATGTGCTTTTAACAAACTGTACGCCGTCATACGGTAGTTGTATGGTAAACTTTTAGTGACTTTATCATGTACTACAATATGCAATGTTTAGAGCTTCTTGCACTTTTCCAGATTTACACAAATAGATTCATTTACTTTTTTCAACTGGGTCATAAAATACTGTGCATCGTTTTGAAAGAAAGGAATTACACTTTACACCGCTTCAGGTATTTTGAATGGAAAGTTTTGCTCCTTCGAAACTTAATTATGTATCCTAATCATAGGCTCTATCTTTTCGTTATGATAAAGAAGTTCCAACTTTTAAAACTAAGAGAAATTTAGAATTAAGGAGAAAATTCGAGCCACTATTATTTCGAAATGTTTTAGAAAATCTCAATTTTTGTTATTATTTTTTAACGCT
>JAAXYX010000962.1:0-28206 GCA_036851915.1 Ptenothrix huangshanensis
ACCTTAGACACAGGGGTAGAGAAGGGTTTGGAGGTAGAGAACACCTTAGACTCAGGGGTAGAGAAGAAATTTGGAGTAGAGAACACCGTAGACCAGTACCTAATTATCATAAATAGTTTTAAGTTCATTACTAAATTAAACATTTTATTTATTACACAATGTTTGCTTGTTACTGTACCGCTTCGGCAAGTACTTTTGTAGTGAGTGTAAATAAAGTATTTTACATATTTTACGTTCTCTTTAAGCATGTAGTCATATCCGCCAGAAAACTAGTAAATGGATTTTTCCATGAACGTACATCCAATGCATATAATACGTCGTTTAAATCACAAATACAACTATACTGATGATGAGTAACAGTGACTACACAAAGCTTTTGTTTAATAGCGTAGGGAATACATAATAGTAAATATTATAGCATTTTAATTTCCCATTCTCATGGACTCGTGGAGAATGAACCAAAATATTTGCCTCCACGTAAACCTACTAGACCAACACCAACACGATACAATGCCGTAGAATCGAGAATGTGGAATACTACAAAACCTAGACCCCATATTTTTATACATATATCTGTAATACCTATATGATAGGTTCTTTATAATACTTAAAAAATGCTACCTTTTTTCTTTTCTTTCTATTGTAGTTATACCTGAACTTCATAGCCAGGGCCAGGGCACCGCACCGCACCGGTTTACTATATACATACCACATTTACTATCCCCATCTAAAATCCAAATCTAAGTTAGTGTTATATAATTATTATAATAGGAGAAAAAAAATGAAGGATCACGAATCCAATGTACGAAATGAAGGGACAACCAAAAACCAAACCAAACCAAGGGAAGGGAACGGAGAAAAGAAGGGCCCAAGAAGTGCATAACAAGTACATACTCAGTAATCAGGTAGGAAAGGGAACACCGTTCTACAGTGTAGACCTAGCTCGATATTACAGTAGAATTGTGAAATAGAAGGTGAATTTTGAGCTTTGGGTTAGGAACCGAACTGCTTCAAATGGTTCCACAATGCATCCTTTTGAATGAACCTGAGTCTCATCCTCGAGCATCACCATCAGCCTGATGATCATCACACGATATCATGATATGATCGCGTATGTCAATCGAAAATACGAAAGGAACTGAGTGAGTGGGGAACAGGTTTATTAGATGTTGGTTGAGATGCGATGAGGAAGGAAAGGAAGAGGACAGCCGTCAGCATTTTCGTTTTCGTGATTCGTTGTGCTCCCAGTCTCTCATCTCAACTTTATCTGACTCAGACTCTCAAGCGAAGGAAGTAAAAAAGTGATGCTGACCGTACGGTGTTCTGTTGGATTGGAAGCGTAAAACTTTGAGAGTCAAGTAAAAGCCTTCAAAATACCTACAATACTTTGGACTTGCATTGGTTGCACTGCATACCCTACTAGGGGTTTTGGATGAGAGCGTGTCGGTGCATGTCGTTGCCGTGTATTACTCTAGAGGTCATCCATAAAATATGTAAGACTACAGAGGGGTGGGTTCAATTAGAAGTTTAAATCCTCCAAAGCTCAATGGATTTCTTTTGCTTTATGCTAAGCGAGTGGGTTGCAATAAGTTATTTTATTATCGTTACGAGTTTTACGGATGGCCCCGTAGTGTAGGTGCTATGCTGTGGAGAAATGCGGACGGTGAATTGGTGAGACCTGGCCTGGGAGATGAACCCAGCAAAGTTGTGGAAAATTGAAATTGGTGAGGACGAGGCCTTGGAGGTGTGCTCCGCTGGGAAGTTTCTCGAGCGAGACGACGGGACGTGTGGAGGGTGGGCCGGCGGGGAGCGTCGGAGTGGGACAGTGTGGTTTGAGGGAAGGAGCTCGAGATTTGGAAGGAAGAGGGAGACGTTGGGTGTCTCCTGGCCTAGGAACGCCAACACCAGGGGACGCCGCCCAGTCGTCACCGAGCATCTCACTTACATTCACAATTCACACAATAAATACATCGCTGACTTTTTACGTTACGTTCGGACCTGGGACGTAGGACGAGTAGCCGAGTCCTCATATCACAACCACCACCAGCTAAAAGCTTGTAGCGTTGAGCTTGTAGGGTTTAAGGCTACGGCTACGGCTACGGCTACGAGTACGACTACGACTACATTATACTACACGGCTTTAAGGATAGGAAAGGAAGAGGAAATTTTGATCTCCTCGTAAATGGTAAATATACTTCGTAACATTTCATTCATAGGCAATAATAAATATAAGAATATTTATACTATTCCAAATCGAATTCCGTAATAAGTTGGTTCAAGTTTTTGGTAAATCGTATCGATGTGAATCAATTGTAGACATCAGTCTTCACCGCCAATTCCTCGCTTTAAAATTAATACTTTGAAGATATATCCTACTAGTTACGGTGTATTTGGTGTTTGGTATTCGGCAGTAAGTCAAGTAAGTAGTATGGGATCAAAATATGATACTTTGTCACATTCAGCATTCAGACATCAGACATTTAGACTTGGACTTGTGCTATGCTTTGCTTAGGCTGACTGACTTGCAACTTGTGAAGTAGATTGTAGGTGCAATTGCATTGCATTTATATGTAACAAGTCGAGCTGAGGAGTAAAGAAGAGTTTCAGCGTAATTATTACCTTTAGTATTGCTAGTTGGATTTGGCGATTTCGATTCCATTGAGATTTGAGTGTTATCAGTACATTCAACATTTGTTTTAAGGCAAGATAGAGAAGTTTAAGTTTGAAGTTGGAAGTGAGAAGAAGACGATTGACGATACGATAGATGATAGAAGAAGAGTCAGTGTGAACAGTCAAGAAGAAGAGTGAAGAGTCAAGTTCAGTCAGTCAGTCAGTTCCTATTTTGGATTTGGTGTAGTAGCTAAACTGTGTGAACTGTGTTGTGGCGACGGTGACTTTGGTTCTTCTGTCGTTCATCATTTGTCATTTGTTTGTCACTCGGTGATTGGACCTGGTGACGTGAGAGAAGTTTTATAACAAGTATAGTTGATAGTGGTCGGGGGGCAAGTTTGGGATTGTTTTGTAGTTGTTCTCCAGTCAGTTTGTGTTTCTGTTTTCGGTGACTTGGTGGGGAATTTCCCCCCAGATAGATAAACGAAGATGTCCCGGGGCGCACGGAAACAGTCGGTCAATACGACCTTATCCACAGAGTCAATCAATTATCCTGTTGGATGCAAGGAAGTTCAGGAGGATATGCATGTGGATGAGCTGATTCGCCGATTAAAAGTATTGGCCTCCAATTTCCAAGGAATGGGACAAGAGGAAAATGCCTATGACGAATTTGTCCCATTGTGTCTCCATTTAGCAGAAGAAGGGTTTCTCAACCATCCGAGTAAAGATGTTCGTCTGTTGGTGGCTTGTTGTATCGCTGACATTCTCCGGATTTATGCACCGGAAGCCCCGTACAAAGATCAAGAGCAAGTCAAGGTAATTGTTATTGATTGCTAATTGTTGTAAAGAGCAGACACTTCAGATTTTTATTGTTTATTGTTTGACAAGCACGTCATTGCTTTTTCTTAGCGGATCTCATATCTGTGATGTTTTGAGTTACTGATGGCGCTGTATTATTATCATAGACCTGGCTCAGTTAGGGAGTGAAATTTAATATTATATGACTGGCTTTTGGTTTCAGACTATATTCAAATTTTTAATTACACAACTTGAAGGCTTGAAGGATCCAAAAGACGCAGCATTCAAGCGCTACTTTTACCTTTTGGAGAATCTCGCGTACGTCAAGTCGTTCAATATGTGTTTTGAACTTGATGATGCTCAAGAAATATTCTGTAGCCTTTTTGAACTTATTTTTCAAATTGTCAAGTAAGTGGCATTTTTTATTGGCACGTTAATAGTTTTTACTGTAGTTTACATAATTTAAATACACGTGGCTGAAATAAAAGAATTGTTCTTATGCTGATTATTTTTTGTTTACAGTGATGAACATTCAGGAAAAGTGAAATCGTTTATGTTGGATGTTTTATGCCCGTTAGTATCTGAATGCGACACTGTTTCTAACGAATTACTTAATATTATCTTGGGTAACATAGTTGAACCTGTTAAAACGTCGAAGAAAAATGCATACAATTTAGCGAAGGAGCTCATCATAAAGTGCTCAGAAACTTTGGAGCCGTATATTCAAAATGTAAGTGTTAGATTGGTGGCCCTTATATTATGGTGCGTGAAATCGTATGTTAGTGTTTGCTTAAAACTTCTGAAGAATATACTGGAGGTGCCATAAATCGTTATGTGAAGTTACTAAATAAACTTTTTTATTGCAGTTTTTCAACCAGGTTTTGATCTGCGGAAAAGATGACTGCAATCTTTTTATTGTACACAAGGTAATTTAATTATGCTTTGCTTGAAGTGTTACAATTACATTGTTAGTGTCCACACTGTCCACACAAAATTTGTTCGAAGGAGAAGTTTGTAAACTAATTGCTGTTCTGCCTTTTTTACAGGTGTATGATTTAATATACGAATTGAATCACATTTGTCCCAGTATTTTGCTTTCTGTTATACCGCAATTAGAATATAAATTGAAAAGTTCCGAAGAAAGCGAAAGACTTGGCTCTGTGTCACTTTTGGCTAGAATGTTTTCCGAAAAAGATTCCGCCCTTGCCACACATCATTCGCAGTTATGGCAAGCTTTTCTGGGTCGCTTCAATGATATTTCCGTTTCAATTCGCATAAAATGTGTCCAGTACTCAATGCATTTCTTAATTAATCATCCCGAACTTCGTGAAGATATTGTTGAAACTTTAAAAGTGAGTTTTTTGCAGTCGTATTGTATTGGATTATTGGCTAATGACTATGTGTAGAGTATCTATGTACTCATTGACAGCAAAATATTTGTCTGGTGGCGGTTTTACAATTTTAATCTTATTTTACTCAATTATCAGATGAGGCAGCACGATGCTGAAGAGAACGTAAGATTCGAAGTTGTGAAAGCAATAGTAGCCACAGCCAAACTGGATTTTAATGTCGTATCAGAAAGCGAAGACCTGTTAAACTATGTCAGAGAAAGGACTCTGGACAAAAAGGTAATTTTTTCAATGCTGTGTCAATGCTGCTTCAATGTTTGGTTTCACCTTCGTTGGCGTACCATATTTTTTTAGCTTTTATAGGTACAGTTGTATCATTTAATTGGAAAAATCGTGCTGTAATCATACTCCTCAAGGTACATTTTTGGGGGTGTCCCAGAAGCTTTGTTGTTCGCGTCTAGGGGAATTACGTCCCAAATGAACTAACAAATGACACTCTTGCAGGCCTTCGGGCTGCAAGGAAGTGTCCAGGTCAACAGGTATGCGCTTTGCGGAGTATGATTTTAATGATATAGTATTAATTTTAACAAAATCATATTTGTAGTACAAAATCCGGAGAGAAGCATTACAAGGATTGGCTTTGATTTACAAAACTCACTTGACTGCTTCCTATGTACCCCCTCCTACCAAGAAGGCAGTGGCATGGATTAAGGACAAAATATTACATGCATACTACATGATTTCGCTTGACGATAGGTAATTTTTTGACAATTGCTTACTCATTTATTTTCGCATTGTGGGCAGTACCTGTAAAGTTTTGATTCTGAGGCTGAACGATTTAATTTTGTTATGTAACTAGGATTTTAGTGGAAAGACTACTAAATACATGCCTCGTACCTTATCAGTCTGATCCGTATGATAGAATGTTGAAATTGTTATACCTTTACGGAACAATTGATGAAAATGCATCCAAAGCATTTCTGGAAGTGCAAAAGAATCTTTTGCTGTAAGTTTTTCACGTTAAGTTTAATTTTTCATATGCTAGTTCCTGTTTTTTTCTGTATACATAGCACTAACCAAGGAATACTCTTTCAAAATTTAATCTTCATTTTTCAGGGTTCGAAGGCACGTTACGGAATTATTGGCTTGTATTCGAAACAACGAGAGTAAAGGAGATTATGATCGACAGCTTAATGTACGCATATCTCAGTTGACCAAGTTTTTGCCTGACCCTGTAAAAGCGTCAGAATTCTTATGTAAATTTAGCTCGGACCTTAAGGATGATGGGCAGTTAATGAGGACAATGGAAATTATTGTCAGCCCATCAACAGACTGTAAATCGTGTGCAGAAAGCACGGTAAGCTACTCTCATTATTAGTTTTAGCACTCGCTAAACTTAGCGTCTGCTTTAGCTTATCCAATGTTAATGGTATAGGACTGGCTTGCGAAACCTTCTGCTAAAATTTCTAGTTAAGCGTTTGCAAAACCTGACAATTACTACTATCTTTTCACAGCGGATCAAGTGAATTCGTTCCTATTTAGATACTCCGGTCATGTGTCAACAATCACGACTGTTGCATTCATTTGTTTTTTTCTAGAATATCGTATTGAAAAAACTAGGACCTCCCGTTATGACAAATTTATATTATAACACTATTAAAATTCTTTTGGAAAGAACGTCTTCAGTTTTGATCGATAAGGAAGCGATTTTGGTAAGTATATTTTTAAATGCATGATGGCACTTATTAGTACAAATTTTGTTCTGACCAACAAGTCAAAATGTTAAGACTTTTAATTGTATTTTTTGACAAATAGAAACTCGCTACAATAATAAATGAGGTAGCTAAAGGTAGTCCGGAGATTCTGGAAATGCTCGGTTTGGATAAGCAGTCCGCATTGGAGCGAGGATTGAAGCTGGTTTCGGTAAATTTAATAGTCCTAATTGCAGTTTAATGAATATTTGTATAGCTTCCATAATCTCCTAAAACAAGAGATTATTAATTGGAAGGTAATAATGAATGGAAGGGAAGAAATACGTTTATAATAGTATATTTATTATTTGAATATAGGTGCTGGCGTTCGTGTTTCCTTCTCATTTTTCGGATGAGCAGACCCTGACTATATTAATAGGTTTGCTGGAAATCATCACAGAAGATCTTCAACCGTTGGTGTTGACATCGTTGACGTATATTGGAAAGACTAAGCCAATCGGTAATAATTACTCTGTGTAGATGAGTCATTAGGTACTCTTCAAGTGGCAGTTGTGACAGCAATGATTTACTAGGTTTTAATTATGCATTTACAGGGCAGTATCAACCGCACCTTATGGGAATTCTAGTACCACAGTGTCAAAATATGTTGGTTACCGGTAATCCTAAGCAGGGCAAAGAAGCCGTTCGTGCGATGCACTGTAATATGAATGAATCAGCCAAGAATCATACCTTCGCTCAAGATGTCGATACTCTTCGTGCAAATTTAGATCCGAAAAATTCTAATTACCGTACAGCTATTGTGGCTCTTGGTCACATCGCGCTGTTAATGCCTGAGGAGTTCAAATATGAAATGAAAACCATCATTTCCCAGAAGGTTTGACTCATCATTTTTAATGCATTATCTGAATTTATTATCTGAACTTCAAATGAAAAATTATATCTGTGTATTATTAGATCGTAAGGGACCTTCTAGTAAATCCTATTAGAACCGAGGAGGACAGACTGAGAAACACAGAAAATTGGTGTGATGAGGAGGATTTGCCCGAAATTACGCGTTGTATGGTACGTCGTGCATTAGTTGCAATTATACTTTTAACATGGATTAAGGATTTGAATGTTGTTGAATTCGTTATCATGCAGTGTATTTATTACTGATGCCGAATTTAATTTCAGATGAGCGGAATGAAGGCAACTGTTAGGTGGATCTTAGGACTTAAGAGTGATTACAAATCTGCCACTAAGACATTCAAGATGTTGACTGCCTTTGTTGAGACTGGGGGAGGCTTCATTAACGCTCAGGTTCCATTTAGGTATGAGGCACAAAATTTGGTGGTAGTAAGCTAAATCAGATGGTATTGTTTCATTTCGCCCGTAGATCCTAAGCTGTTCAGTCGAGCAGGTTGATCATTGATCATTAATGTTTCCTACTTTGTTGTAGTGCTGCTGAGAAATCTTGGCTGCGACTATCTGCTGGATGTTGTATGTTAAAAATCTGTGAACAAAAAGGTGTTGGTGACCAATTTTCCCCTGTACAGTTCTGCGCACTGTCGAAACTTATGAATGTGAGGTTTTAATTACATTGCTCTGTTAAGATTAGTTTTTTAATTTGTGGGATGGATGCTTTGGATCTTTAAAGTGATCTTTTTTCGAATTTTAGGACGATGTCATTGAAGTGCGATCCCGTTTTGCATCCAAACTCCATCGAGGTCTATCAAGAGGCATTCCGCAGAAGTAAGGGTTTTCAATTTTTAATTGCATTTTTTGACTTATTACATAGAAGTGCGGAATGTACGTACGTTCGTGATCATTATATAAACTCACTCAATAATAGACTTATGCAACAGCGAATAAGTTCAAGCACTTGTTGAAGCTGATGAATGATGAAACACAATGAGAGATAGGTTGTGTCAATATGTCTAAGGATAACTTATGTAATCCCGCAGATGCTTACCTTTGGACTTCATGGGGTTCTATGCGTTAGCTGGTTATGAGAAGGACAAAAAGCAGAAGTTGGCCGTTAGGTCCTACATGATGACAGATGTTGCAAAAAGACGGGAATATATAAAATCTTTGATGATGACGGCAGCTGAAAAGGTTGCTGAGCAACTTCCCCATATTATGCCCGATTACATGCTTGTGTTTTCAGTACCCGTCCTCGCCCACAACCTTAGGTATACATCACACGTTGAGCAGGAACAGCTGGTAAGATGTTATAAACTTTCCTTTATTTTTACAATGAAGAGATCATGGAACTGAAAGTTCTAACCGTAATCGAACTCAAATCAATGGTACTGCGTCTATAAGCTTATGTTGTAATTACAAAGTAAACTTGACCGATTTCTGATTCCTTTAGGCTGAAATCAAAGAGTGCCTCTGGTTTATTCTTGAACCCCTAATAATCAAGAATGACAGTTATTCCTTTGGGTTTTATAAGACTTTAGTTGAAAGGATGAAGAATCACACTGATGCTCTCGATCCAGAAAACGAAGAAGCAAATGCGGTAACACCGAATAACAGTTTTCTTAACAAGTTAAACGTGTTAATTTTATTATAAATCATTGTTAAGTTTTAACTAGCCTCAATCTCAAAGTGGTGCATTGATGTTAGCCTTTTTTGTTTTCCAGAAAATGTATGCAATATGCGACATAGCTTTGGGACTCATATTGCAGCGTTCAACCAGCTTTGAAATGAAAGATTATCCGTCTGAGCCTCGCATTCCACCTATGTACTTCAAGCGAAATGACGACCCTTTCTACACAAATACGTAAGTGTGCAGGAATAATAATTCGTAATTTTATTAAGTTGCACAGTACCTTCAAATATGCAATCGATGTTGAAAACTTGCGAATTTTTATTGATTTTTACTGGGTTTCTAGCCGCTCTTATTTGCCTCATGATATGCAGTACGCTGCACCCAAAAAGGCTGGTGTGACGGTGTCAGTAGTTTCAGATGCAAGTTCCAAGCGTAGCAAACGAGCCAAACGAGACCAAATCGTTATGGTATAATTTCATATTTGTATAATTATAGTTTTAGATAATTAGTTACTAGACATATTTAACGCAAAGAAAGCGATTGTAATCAGTCAACCTAATTTTTGTCTGTCATTGTCTAATTGTAGGATGAACATGGAAATATCTCTATTGACGCACAGGTAAATGCTCATTTCATTTTTTATACACTAATTATGCCTTATCCTTTAAACTTAGGTGTTGATAATAAATTCAATTCCATACGCATTAAATCTGTTGTTATTTTAGCCTACCGATGCTAATGCTACTCGCCTTGAAATACCTGGAATTAAGGTAATTTTTAATTTTAATTGTACGTACTTCATTTTAAACGATTTTTTAAATGTTTTACTGGTTTTGTTTAAATGAAATATTATACGGTGAATTATTAGCAAACTAGTGGAGAAAGTGAACCCGAAGACGAGGAACCATCCGTAAATAAAAACGAAACGAGAACAAAAACAACTCCAGCCAATGATGATAATATCTCTCAATCTGGGCAAGCCCAACCACAGTCTCTACCTGCAAAATCAAGGTGAAATAATAATTTACGCATTGAGTCTTGGTAGTACTAGTACGGTGTCACTCAAATTCTGCGATTAACGATTTTTAAGGATGTAACTAATATTCGTAATCATTCGTAATCACGAATATTCGCGCAATGTGGGCGTTATTCGAGAAGCGAATAATCTTAGTACGAATAGCAAATAGTTACGAATATCGAATATTCACGAAGATTATTGAAAAAACTTCAAAATCACATCTTTTAAATGGGAGAGTAAGATAAAATAATCGAAAATTAAAATACTTGATCAAAACATGATTTTCTAAATTATCCAGGAATATTCACGAATACCAGAAATTCCCTATTCGTCGCATCTTTAACTATTTTTAAAGAAAGTGAATGCTTAGGTTCACTTTGACCACACCGTCAACTGTTCAAAGCGTTTTTAGATTTAGGCTTGTACGACTAGTTGAAGTTCGAATTCATGTATATTTGTAGTGTGGGCTGACGCCAATTCGATATAATGAAATAAATGATATAATTCCATTTGTAGAAAAAGACCGGCGGAAACAGAATTAGTTGATGAAAGTAATGATGTGGAAGATCCAGACGAAGCACCCGAAGAAGGGGATGTACCAGACATGGAAGTTGAAGAGTCTGGAGTGGAAGAGCAAGAACAAGAGGAACCATTAGCTGATTTGTCAGCCGAAAATAATTCAAGCATTGAAGACGAGGAAGCTGTGGTTCCGGACGTAGTGTCAGCTTCTGATGAGCAGCCGCCATCAACTCAACCAATAGAACCGAAAATATTAAGGTAGGTTTGTACCGAACAAAAAATATTTAGGGTAACTCATTACAGTCTAAGGATTATGATTTAGTTTTAAAGTTTTACTTGAAGTTAAAGGTAGTATTCTCTTCGTATTTAATCTTCTTTTACACCTGTTCTCATGTATGCTTCTGGGTAATAAACTATTATTATTAAAACAAAATTTTGCCAGGGGCAGAATGGGAGGATTAAAAACTTACCAGACCTATTGATTTTGTATTACCAAGTTTCGTGCATTTGTATCAAGCAAGTATACAAAATGTATCGTTGAAATACAACGCTTTACATTTTCAAATTAAAAACATGTATTTGCGCTTTTGGTCTTATATTTTCTTACGAAACCCGTGGTTACACCCTTTAGTTCTGCGGAGTACTAAACATTTAATTGCATTCTTGTAAAAAATCAACCCGGGTTGGCGCGAAACTAGGTACCTACTTTAGCACTTTCCATTGATTACCACATGTTTGAGATGAGTCTGTTGCGGATAAGTTTTGAAGGGCTGAGCTGAGCTTGGCTCGTCTCTCTCAAACCGTAGTAAAAGTACTACCTGTCACCTGTTTACTAGTGCATATTTATAGGATGATTATACAAGTGGCAAAGTTTTTAATACATTTTCAACGTAATTTTATTTTGTGACTTAAGTAGGAAACGAATGGCTGTGGCTAACAACGATAACCATAATGATGAGGATGTGCGGCCATCAGCTGGACGAACTCTGAGATCTACGAAGGTCAAGGTACCTCCACCAACTTTAGCTAAGAAGAATAATGCCAAGAGACTAAGGTGAACACCAAATTCAAGCATCTGTCGTCTTTTCATTGTGTAAAACTCAATTTGTTAATACTAATGCTACTAGGTATGTATAAATAATAATAATATAATAATAATAATAATAATAATAATTATTATAAAAATAGTTATGTACGTGTTAGGGACATATTAGTGTGTACATTTTGAATGTACTCAGACTCAGTTTTAACGAATCTTGAACGTACATATAAATAATACCTTACCCTAATTAAAGCAACCCCTAGATTTTGTACATTCACGTCAAACTACCGCCACATGTAGGGTTTTCCTATAATAATCCCATTGAAGGGCTCTACGATGATAAATACTAATTTTTTTCACGTATATGTTCTCGTATTATTTAATTTAATTGATTGATTCTATTATTTATTACATATTACTTTGAGTGTCTTCGTAGTTTCATAAAATACAAAAAACAAAACTTGATTGAATTGTAACTGGAAAATTGCTGATTTTATTTGATTCTGAGTGTTATGTGAAGGGTACCATTTCATAATAAATGTCCCGGTGTATGCAGTCGAGTTACGTAGAGGAATTATTTTACACATATATTTATTATGGTTAGTATTTAATTTTAATTATTTATGTTTGAGGCAAAAAAAAATAAACCAAATAGTAACTATGCTTATTGAAATGAAACATTGTATAATCAAGTCCAGTGCTCCAAAAATAAAATCTGTCTGTATCCAATTTGTAGGCGACTGCAACCACGACATACAATACTACGTCCATAAAGTAATATTAGAAGGCATACCCCAGTCGTTGTAAACTCGTTGTACTTGCAAAAATGTAAGAATTATGGTGATGATACTGTTTCTAAACAAAAACCACCGTAATTTTAAAAATTCAACACAAATTCAAAGGTACTTACATCGCCTTTACACATATAACGACTGGGGCATATTTCTATTATTTATCGATACGTAGCATATTATGTCATAATGTATATGTATATATAATTAATTATATGTATCGTATTATATATATATATATATATATATATGACGTAACTTTGAGCGAAGAAAATATTACCAAGATTATTGTTTTTCTCCGACATTATTATTGTCAAGTTTGAATTCAAAATGAAATCATTAAAGAGTTAAATATTTATGATGATTAATTTTATTCTGTAATCCCATCTACTCTATTCGTCTGAACTCTGGTTAAACGTATGCTGCATTGAAGTAATTGGTCGTTGCACTGCTGCAGCATAAATTTCCTCTCATTCTTTAAGCACTGTTTTTTTTTCAATTTGAAATGGTCAAGCTATAAGAATTTGCAAAAGTAGAGCACGTAGGAGCGAAATGGACTTTTACTCCTTGTCGCGCTTTCCGAGAAAACAAATACAAGCACGCATTCGTAATATTATTGTGTGCCTAGATGCTGGTCGGTGCATATTTGAAATTTCAATGTAAGGTGTCTTAACGACAGAGGAAATGCAAGTAAAGCAAGTAAAGTATTCATATTTAGGTAATAGTATATCAATGATAAAGAAAATAAAGCATCGATAAGTTGGTTCTGGTAATAATTTACTGGTCCAAGCCCCTCAATGTAGTATTCCAACGCACGATTCCTCAATTCAACCCTGTTTCTATCACTTAAGATGTATTACTAATCCATGCTATCTTAAATCTTAAACCTGCACGTTAAAATCAGAGGAAATAACATGAGCTTGCAGCCATGCAATGTGCAGCCGCAGTTTCCGCAGATGAGGGCTGCTTCTACGCGTAAAATCGTAATTTCTCGTTTTTTCGAAGCAGCCACAAGTTCTTCGTTGGTGTCGTTCATCTACAGCGCGTTCATTATTGCATGTCATTCCGCTTACGCCTTCGTCTATCAAATATAAGCCATTTTCCCACTTGCACGGTTGAATAGTTGACTGGGAAATGTGAGAACATTGTCAATGCTAGTAAATAGGTCAAAGGAATCACAATGAGCACTCACTCACTACCTGTGTATGTTCTCTTCTCAAGCCCAATAATGAGTTCTATACCCAGATAGGCCACTCTTACTTTCGCAAGTATCAGCAATCAATATTGACGATTGAGTTTTAAATCGTGGAATCACCAAGAAACCAGGAAGCAAAAATCATGGAAATATTTTCATTAGAATAAAGTATAAATAGTGAGATTCTCTTCTGTTTAACATCATTCAATTCACAGCTATCACAGCTTCTGCTAAGTAGTAACAACTCGAGAACAAGTAAGTATAACGTTTAGTTTGATCAATTTTGAAATCAAAAAATTTAGTTGTTTTTTTTTCGATTTCGATAATGTATTTCGTTAAAGCAAAAACAAAACCTTTTTTCTTTTCTTATTATTGAACTAAAGTTTTTCATTTTTGTGCCACTTCTAGGTAAAGTAGCGGGCAGACTTGCTTTCATTCGGAGACAGCTATTTGAATTTCTTTACAAAAATGTACTTTGGCAAAATTACTTCTTTCCTCGTCCTTCTGGTTACGATTGCCTGCTTGAGCGTAACCCAGACCGAAGCAGGGTATCGCCGTCGCCACTACGGACATGGAGGCGGTGGTGGACACCGTGGAGGCTACGGGCATCGTGGATATGGCTACGGTAAATAACCGCGACTTCAAGCTGTCCACGGGTCAATAAATTTTGTAGGTAAAACATATCTGACTAAACAAATTTGTCGACAAGCAATGTAACCAAGAAATGCTGATTTCAAAACATTCTAGCACACATAAATCAAAATCAGTGCTGAAAAGTATTACGATTAATCAGATTCGGTTTAAAATTTTCATAAAATGATTTCATCACTGTAATTATAATGTAAATGACCCAGTAGCGATTATAAATAAAAATTGATAGAAAATAATCATGAATTACTTTTATTATTCATTCCGCAACTGTTTACAGCTGCGGTTTGACGCTCGGAATACTTTATTGCTGTTTTGCATCGGTGATGACTCAACTCAATCACTAAATACTAACAATAAGTAGAACTATAATATTTTTTATATATTAAATACAAAAAAGTCAGTATGAAAATTACATAATTTGCGGACATATAAATTATATTTTTGGACATTGATAGCAAAACTAGACTATCGATACAGTTATGTAATCATTAATACACTCCCAAATAATTCAGAATTTATTAACGCTACAATATACCATCTTCTAAGTAATTCATTGAAGTGCGCTAGAAGAGACTGCGTGCAGAGGTTGTAGAGGGACCTTTACCGAGAGAAAACTAGTAAAAAGTTATGTCCGTTTCCGTTTGAATCACATTAGTAAGTAACTAATAGTAACTCTAATCTCACACTGTTTTACATACAATGATACTATAACCAAACGTAGACACTGGAAACTGAAACTAACAACACAACAAGAAATGTATACTCCTCAAAAGACGCTCAATTTCACACAGTAGATTCGAATACAATACTACGATTACATACATAATTACCTCAGGAATTGAACTACTATTGCATATCAAATGTTACATGGTGTACATTAATACGTACTTTGGTCTGCATAGTTACATACATACATCCACCTACTCCGACATTGTTTCATGGATCTCCATTTACAATTTTGAGTTAATGATTTAATTTAAAAAACTGTGGACTACTACTCAATACATCAAGTCATCACACTATCAAACACACAATTCAAATACAATTATCCAATAAGAGCAAAATTAATTTTATGTAATCAAGAAACCATTACCACATACGTGCTAGAATTAAATCAGTAATTAAAACTACATATATAATTACTGTTGGTGCCAACAGGGAGTAAGAATGCACATGAATCACACAACACAGACAATCAAGTCCATTACACTTACTTCTTTCGGCTGAGGAATAAAGACTTGTTCGCCCGAGTCGAAAAAGCATTTACAAAATGAAATGAAAGACCTACATACATTATATTCACATTGGTGACAGTAACAACAAAAACTAGATTTGATCGTGACGTGGGTTGCAATTGCAGTTTTATTTTAGTAGACTAATACTGATTGTGGACCATCTCAGTAAGCGTAAAGGCCTAGACAGGATCTCTGCCGTTGAAAACATGTTTATTTGCAACTTCTACTCCGTCCATTGCACACCTTTTAATTTAAATTGGAATTCTATTTTACAGTCAGAGATCAGCGGAAAGCTGTTTGTGCCCTGTAACCAGTGTATTTGTATTTTATATCAAAAACCAAAACTAACTACAATTACATATTACATATACCAGTTTTCTAAGTAATTACAATCCAATAATGCAGTGTGCATACCACAACTAAGTGCGAGACCAACCGCAGCAACACATCGTTTACTGTTACATTACGTTCTAAATATAAACTTAATTTAATAGCCGTTAACCCGACCAAGTGACTCGACTCTCATCGATTCATGTCGCTAAAATTTTGAACTATTTCCACATATTTGTTTTTTGCGAATCTCGAACAATCTCAAACTGTATCTGTGTATCCCTATAGCAATATTTTGCGATCAGAGTCGAGTAACTTTGTCGGGTTAACGGCTAATATTTCATTTCTTCATGTGAATCTGACAGCAGTTACCCTGTTCCATCGGGAGACCTAAGCCAAAAAAGGACTTGATGGTATTTAGCAAATTATACTTGCTACAAATTAGAATTCAGCAATACATACAACCAATTCCAATCTTAGAAACACTACTACTTGCAATCGGTTGTCTGTACAATGCCTCTCAACAGTTACTCGAGTAAACTACCTAGGTTAATCTACCGCATCATATTATGTTCTTTTCTCAACCACAGCTAAAAACGTTTTACAATCGGGTCACAGCATAACATACTGACATACACGAAGAGCCCATATCGAATGACTGAATCAAAACAATTTAAAAAGACGTATTCACGAAACACGAAGGCCAAAAATAGTGTCTGCTATCTGTGACATAAAAAGCCAAAATTATGGAGATGGAAACAAACATACCACAGCAATAACCGTATTTAATATACATGCATGAACACTGTACAAACACAAATCAACTTTTAAAATTTTAAAGTAAGGCATCCTTAAAAAAGTAAAATGACTTTAACTTTGAAATACCAAATAACCAAATTCAATAAAAAGTCTTCAAATTCAAAATACGATAATGAATAAAGACATTATTTGGCCAGTTAAAATTTGTTAAACCTCATTGCGAACCGCAGGCTATACCCTAAATAACTATATAAGTAGTTTGGTTAATAATGTCACATGATGTGATTTAAACTTAAGTGAATTGTCTCAAGTTGTATATGTACAATGCAACTACACAATTATTTATATTCGGACATACGAAACAATCATTCATTTTTAACTAAACCATTGGAAGATTTCCATATGTGGGAACGTTGGAATTCACTTCTGTTAAAGCAGAACCTGTACTACTAGTTTCGTGGAAGCTTAACTTATCATCCGGTGATTTGAAACGATTTGGTGCCCAGAGAACCTTGGTTCCACACAAGGATGACATGAGGTCCTAGAAATAGTAAACCAGTAACAATTATCTTTTCCTATTTGTCAAATGCCCCCATAATAAAAATAACCATATTTTTCTTGACTGCAAATTGGATTTCATAGTTCACAAAGTGATCTGCGACAAAATCATGAAAGTGATGACGGTGAGAGACTCAGTTCAAGGGTGGGACTCTAGTCATGAATAAATCATAACACGACAAGAGTAGCACCCCTGAACGGCTCCTCTCTCGGCTTCTGGCGTTGCTATCGGTAATTTGCTATGTCCACGCTTCAAATAGAGTTGGATGTTGTTGGCATCGTCCTAAAAAATAACTTGAGAAACTCTTATTTGACTTACATTGTAGTCCGCATCCATTGATTCAGTCAACTGACCATTTTGTCGGACTATTTTGAAGAGGGGTAGCAGTAATTTCTTACATTGCTGGAGAACTTCATTAGAGTGAGAAGCTTCATGCTGTGCTTCAATGAAAACTTTCTTCAAATGATCTTCCGCTATTTTCCTATCATCAAGTTCATTCTACAAAAATAATTCAGAATCAAATACATAGTTCCCACATTCACAGCCAGAAAACCACAATTAATTGTCACAATTAAACACATGCCTTATTAATTTTCCTAATAAAAAACGAAAACAGGCAAACAAAATATACCTTTAATTCTTCAAGTTTAATTAACTCCTGTAACGTCAACGACTTCACAACCTGGTCTGGTTTAACAACTGTATTCATGCTGTTTTTTACAGATGCTAATTCACCGTTCAACTCCGCCAGTCGCTGTTGGCTATCGATCATTCGATCATTTAAAAGAGAACTAGTTGATGCCTTGGACTCTAACTGCTTGTGCAATTTTTCTAAACGCTGTAAAAATATAAGGTAATTACAGGAAAATGAAATACTAACACGTCCATTTTGTGGACCCCAAGCAATAAAAATACAAAAAATAAACTACGTATAAACTTAAACCCAACCTTTTCAGTATTCATACGATCGAGGGATCCGAAACTTTCTACTAACTGAATCCGATTTGACTTTGACTTCATTTTCCTTTCTTCATTATCGAAAGCATTTTTTATTTTTATGTAATCGCGTCGTATCATTCTTCCCTTTTCGGACAACTCTTCAAAATTATCGAAGAGATCCTGGTGCTGTATTGGAACCGCTGCTGTAAACGTTTCATTTAATGGGTTCGGCTTTTCACTCATATGAGTTGTAGTATCCATAGGGTCAGGTTCAATATTTTCTTTTTCGTCCGTTTCTTCGCTTTCATAAAATGATTGCTAAGAGCGTAACAAAATAACATAACCGCTTTACAAAATCTTCCAAGATTCATTATCTGGTATTAGTTTTTAGAAGCAAAATAATACGCGAAATTTTAAAGTTTATAGAACAAATAGAAGAAAACTAATGAAGCTTACACTGAGTTCGGTCGCAATATCTATTTTTGTCACGGAACAATGACAATTTTTCTCCTTATCGTCAAGCTGCCGCTTCAGACTCTCAATTTTTTCTGTCATTTCTTCAACAACTTTCCCATACTTGGAGATGCATGCACTTACAGACATTATGTTTTTTTTAACCTGCCGCGACATTAAATAAACCAACTAATATTACAAGTAATCCTTTATTATGTACAAAACAAACTTGCTTCATTTAGAGGCCGACTATGAATTTCATGTGTTAAAGTAGTATTGCAGCAGTGCTACACATTTCAAAACAGCAGTACGAAATGGAATACCTGAAAACGTATTCGTTTTGCTCTGTCAGCGTAGCGGAGAGTATTATAGGTATCATCATAGGAAATATCTGAAGGGCCCACATTAGCAATCATAACAGTTTTACAATTTCCACCTAAAGAATCCTTTAAAATTCTGGTCAATTTCGAGTCTCGAAACGGAATGTGTCTTTTCCCATCCGCTAAGGCATTTATGCAATTCCCTGGAATTGCAATCCAATAAATAAATAGTTAAATTAGAAGCATTGACAAAAAAAATGTAGCAATAGACAAAACTAGATTCTAGAATTTGTTTATTTGCTACAATATTATCTTAAAGGTAATAAAGGTTCAAGGCTGCCAAAGATTCTAGGCTTCATAGACAAGAAGCTTGAATACGCAGCTGACGCATAGTAAAAGTTCTAATTTACGTACCCAGGGCAAGAAGAGACTTGTTAATGCTTGCTCCTTCTCTGAATCTCGCTCCTTCAAATCCAGTTGCTGCCCCACGCTCCGAACCAGCCAAATCAACCATCACTAACTTGGCCACCTTAAGGTTGGTTTTCATGTCCGTAAAACGACTCCGGAGAGTAATGAATACCTACGAGAAATGAAGCAGTGAGGAATGTTACTGTTTTATTGTGATTTTATGAGCTCATTTCCTTCGAAAACATACCTATCGTATGTAGGCATATATACTTTCGCTAATACATATACCTATATTACTTGTGCATCCATCATCCGGTAGTGGAGATTTCAAAAACTAATTAGAAACACATTCAATTCAAAGTTAATCAAAAAGTCATAAAGCATGAACTTAGACACTACAATAGGACAGAATAAGAGCCACTGTTATCAATTCATCTATTCACTACTACACGCATTATGCTACACCAAAAAAGCCGATACACATAGTCAAGCTTTCACAGCCAAAACATACCTCGACAACACAGACAAGGTAAGCACACAAAATCTTTATACTCACGATTAGTACACTGTACTGTATCATACCATAACCCTGCACTGTTATGTACTTGTTGTTACCACATCATATCATATCACACCACACCACACCATACTGCTGCTTCAGGTATAATAAAAAATAAACTGAATCGTGTTCCTTTATACTTTGTAGAGTAGGTATGTTCAATGTTGCGGTGTACTGCACTTACTGCACTACACAATCCTCATACGCAGCTATAATGCCACCCCACCAACTCAGTCGAGTTGTTGGGAAGTTGGATTTGGGTTTCAATGTAAAACCTGAGCATCCAGCATTTTCATTTAGCCACAAGTTACAAAGCATCAACAAGCGCGAACAATGCCCAACAGTGGAGTCCAGATATGATCTCAACTCCATGTCTAAAATACATTTCATTATCGTTTCACAGATTTATAACAAAACATTATGCATGGCAACCTAAACTCCACTACACTGCACTGCTAGTTCCTAGTTCACCCTAAGTAAATAAATTGCGGCGGTAAGCAAAATTTTGGTAGTTGAATCAAAATAACCCAATTCCATAGAATGTACACCTATTATAGTTATGTACCTAAAAAACATGTCTGTAATTTTTTTCAATCCTACATTCGATTTTATCTGTAGAAGAATAAATAATGTTCGGAGCTAACAATTTTGTCATCCCAATATGTAGATAATACGTGTGGTTGATAAAAATAAAACTAATTTCTTGAGACCCGTGGTGTCTACAGTCATACTACCGAATTAAGGACGCATCTACGACTATGTACTGCTTAATTCGAACACATTACTGAAGAATATGATACTAGCCGTTAACCCGACGAATTGACTCCACTCTCACTTTATGGTCCGACTATTGGTAAGAAAATTACTCCAAAAAATTGCAAAAACAGACCAAAATTCATCAAATGTTTACCAATTTAAAACGATTATAATTTCTAGAATTTTGAATACTCGTATATCATAAGCATAAAAATCTTAACAGTAATATAGTTATCGGTTTTTTTCGATTTTTTAAGCATGATTTTTAAGTTTAAAAAATTCGATCAATCTGGTCCGAAATACTCTGGTCTGGTCCGGCCTGGTCCGTGACCTGGACCAGACCAGACCATGCCGATCACTATGTTTGAGATTCGCAAAACACAAATCTGTGAAAGTAGTTCAGAATTTTAGCGATGAGAATCGATGAGAGACGAGCCACTCCGTCAGGTTAGCGGATACTATGTTTACCCGTTCCAAAGAACTCGCCACAGAAAGAGTTAATTTAGTAAACTCCTGGCTGTAAACGCTAGCTTCCACTGTAATACGTACCTACCTAAATAAGTAGGTAATTACAAACTGCAACCTCAAACGTTATCAAATCATGAAGCAACAGGGAGCCAGAAGGTGCGTATCCAGATCTAGTTTTGTAAAACTACACTAATTATATGAACATAGATACATAGACCATTACTACAGAAATGTGAGTAGCATACTAACTAGAAAATGTAAACCGACCCACTTATAGGGTCCTAGTCAAGCAAGCATCGAACTAAACTATTACAAGCCAAGCAAGAAGGGGCACTGAAATCTGACTAGGAACCCGACCAATAATACAAAAAATAGCGAATAAATTAATTATTATAAGCAATTTTAAGTTTCAAATAATCGAACACTGTAAACTACAACAGAACTGTAAATTTTTGGCTATATAATTATGTGCAGTATGAAATATCAAAATGGAAATATGTGTGATAGGTGCGAAATACAATGGCAACCATTAACTGTTGAAAAGATTTAAACTTTAAATTTGATTCAGACTGAAGGCTGATAATAACAACTTTTATCCTCAGCCATCACAAGAATTCTATTGCAGTTTTAAATACCGCATAACTCACTAGATGAAACTTCGAATTGAAAAAATATTGTTATTTGTTTACCCATCTAGCTGGCACAAGATGTGAGCTCGTCCAACCTCATAATTTTACAGAATTCCATCTGAGTCTTTATTGCAACAAGATATATGCATTACTGAAAATAAAATAACCTGAACTGACTGAATTCTTCAAACTTGAAGACTACCACTGTGAGCTATTATCCCGTAACTCATTTCACCGTCAAGTGAAATTTCCTTGCACATGAAGTTTAACGTGATGCTATGCTATGTGACGAAGTGAATTACAGAAAGATCAATAAAATACCTGGAAGACTGCATGGGAGCGAGAAGATTCAGAATTTTGATCTGTTGGGTGTTGAGACCGGCGACTGTTACCATGTGCAAGCATTTGAAGAAGTTGAGATTCATCGTTGGGCTTATGCATGCTTAGATTGGGGATCACAACTCCCGTCGCATTTTCTAAAACATTCAACGACCCACCAGATTCTGTACTCAGAAGATCCCGTACTTGTTCATTATAAACCTGGAAAATAACACATACAAATATAGGTAGGCATATGATTTGAATGCGATGATAAGCAAATTATTATGCAGTTTTATAATGTATTATATGTTTCCAACAACGATATAATCTATAGGTTAAATATACTTCGTCGAATCCTAACTTAATGACCCCAAAATTATATACAAGTATGAAGTATTAGTTATACTGTAAATGTCACTAATCGTAAGTAGAAGTTAGGGAATATGAAATTATTGAGTAACCTCTAAATATGCGACAACAACTTCAGCTTCATATTCCTCGGTCATTTCTGCCAAACGTCGGTAGAGTTCCATCACAGTCAAAAACGTCAATCCAGGGCTTGTCGGTGTGCCAAGCATTGTAAATGTTTTTCCAGCACCAGTAGCTCCATAGGCAAACACTAAACACGACAAAGACAAGATAACACAATATTATCCACCGATTAAAAAACGTTGCGTGTTCAACAAGGTGAAAAACAGGATACCAAAATCCCGACCACCTAGCACTTATGCAACCTATGACCTAAAAATACATGGACACGAAGGTGCAAAGGTGTCACTAAAATTGCAGGGCCAACAACAACGACTGATTCATCCTTGTGAAGTTTGACAGTTGAGTCATGCACACTGCGAACTGTCTGCTACCTCAACGTTTTTTATGCATAGTATGCGTTAGCTTCACTTGTTGTTCTTCATGGTAGCACCACGATCATACAAGAGAACACTACATTGCTGTGATGGACTGGATCGCAGCAAAGAGCTAGGCTGTTGTGTCAAGCAAGGGAATGGTTCTCGCATCTCAGCTCTAGACCTCTACACATATGCAAGAACAACCTGCAGATCGCAGATACTACACAAGTGGGCAAAGTGAGAAAACCCTTTCCATTGTGTTCTATTCAACGAGAAGCATCACAAGTGCGTGTGTTTAAATAGTTCCACCTACGTCAGTCAGTTAATACGTACCTACATATTACTATGTTGGTACCACTCGTCTCTTTAAACAATGATAACTTTGCTAGTTGGACAGCTTGCATTCACGAGTAGATAACGGCACCTTTCAGTTTTTCATGTTTTCAGATACTTATTTAAATAAGAAAAGGCCTTACCCGAGCAATTAAACCCATTAAGGAGGGTGTCTAGGATTGGCAATATCGTGCCTTGGAAAATTATTTCATTATTCTGCTGCGGACCGTACACCTGATCGAAGCAAAATTTTAGGTCTTTCCTTTGTTTTTTTAACATATCTCGATTGCCTAAAAAAATTAAAACAATTTAAAAAATTATACATATTTCACACGAAATTAATTCCACACCAAACATATCTGAACAAGAATCAGTATCTAATTCCTCAACCGACCAACCTTTCTGCTTGACTCCATGGTAGTAGAAATCGTTTCCCTCGTCTTTGGGATCAAATAGAATCAGTTTGTCATCTACTGCAATTACTACCGTTCTGTGTAGAATACAAATGCAAGTAAAGTGAAGCGATTTTTATTAAATGCATTAGCATGGGATTTTGATGAATTTATGTACACTTTCTGAAGGTCAAATTAATTCACAAGGAACAAATTAAGAATAATGGTAGTTCACTTGAATGGATAATTAATATATTATAACCTTTTAATCCCGTCTAATTTTAACACAGGTTTAATGAAATCATTATATTTCTTTATTACTTACCTAAAGGCTGGCACTTGCTCTCTGGAATTAGGTGGACGAACCCGAACAACTACTTTTATATTTCCTCGCTGAGTCGCTTGGTCCACAGAAACCCCCCCACAGGCAGCAGAGGCGGCTGCAAATATTTTGGCTGCCGAAGCTTTAACAACAGCATTCCCAAACCGTTTGCTAATCGATCTCCTGCCATTGATGGCACGATGATGAGTCAATCCGATTTTATTTCTCATTTTTGGTGACACGAGTAGTCTAGGACGCCTTGATGACATAATCAATTTTATTCCGAGTGAAAATGCGGCAGAGCACTGCCCTCACATTTTCTCCTGAATAAACATATTGAAATGATTAAAAACCCACCACAAATCTGAAAATGTCAAACTACATAAAAAAAAGTTTTTACTACTCACTACTACTTAAGTATTTCGGTTTCGCAAGTCTCCCCGCAAAAATGAAATTTTTAGATGTTAAATTTGATTAGAATTTGTAGGTCATTACTTGCTAGTTTTTTATCTACAAGCAAATAGACGTGTAGGTACTTGTATAGACCAAGCTTACGAAAGTCAAAACTATTGCGTCATTTAATGCTACCTAATTACTTCCCACTTTATAACCTATCCTATAGTACTAGATTCCTATAATAAGAATTATCAGGACAAGAATACCACCAATAATACTGAATATCTTTTGCGTAACCACGTAATACAATTCTAATGCACATTCACTTCACCCATCACCTATCCCACTATCAAATATACTAAAGAATTAAAACGTCAAAATAAGAAGACCTCCACAGAAATACATCCTTCTCTCGAAATTCCACCCACACATGATGTATTCTATAACTAATTACATATCTGTCAATAAAACCACTATCGCTACCACTCACATTTACCGCCACCAACAATCTTCACCCTATATTAAAAAAAATTTAAGTAATTATCTCAAAGGTTACCTGCTAAGCAAATCCCACTTACACTCATTTTAGAGACGGAATAACAAGACAATCGACGAATGACAATGACAAATCCCTAATCCTACAACTATCAGT
The DNA here is from genome assembly GCA_036851915.1 of Ptenothrix huangshanensis. Classification (NCBI taxonomy): domain Eukaryota; kingdom Metazoa; phylum Arthropoda; class Collembola; order Symphypleona; family Dicyrtomidae; genus Ptenothrix; species Ptenothrix huangshanensis. Next base: position 24,898 of record JAAXYX010000962.1, read on the forward strand.
CCTATATTCAATATTTAATATTAAGTTAAATTCAAATTCCACCACAATGTCCATATCACTACTAATTGCTAGTTCAAGGCTTCAGATGTCAACAAAATGACCTTATACAATGCCTATTGCAATTATCTACAGACGTCAAACTTGGCCGTTGTAATTACGTCCTACTTATACTTCTATACCTCCATGCAAAGCTGAGGAAGGAAAGAAACTAAAAATTACAACTTACCCGATATCAATGGACTGGGAAGGGTGTTGAAGAATGGAAATAAACCACCACCGAATTTTCTACGAGTTTAATTGAAGGTGTACTAATTAAGTTAATTACATTTCTTTTTGAGAATTAAAGACGGAGTACGAAGAGGAACAGAATTATCTTACGCTGTAATGTTATGCTAGGCTTTGCGAGGAAAGAGTAGAGTAGAGGAAAGACAGACAAGACAGGGACGAGAGTCCAGGGATTTTTCGATCTCACAGTTGGGCTTGAAAGTGGCCGTTAAAAGTTGAGGAGATAGCGGCTGTTGAGATTCAAAGTTGGACTGAGCCGTAAGTGATTGGGTCGCGGGTTGAGAGCTCCGCCTTGTTTACAGCCGTCATTGGTGGAGATTTGAAGCGTCGCAGTGCTCGTTGCGTACCGTTCCTCTCATCTCTCTCTCTCTCTCTCTCTCTCTCTCAATCTTTTTCAAATACTCCACCAATGAGCACCGAAGGCGGTGAAAAACCTTGTCATGTTCCTTCGCAATGCATTCCAACTTCCAAGGCATTCCCTACCCTTCCTCTGTGCCACTGATACATTGCACTACAAGAAAACAGCATCTCTGACGTCGTTCCTAAACAACTTGACGATTGGGTGGGAGGCGAGACGGATTCTTGTGAAAACGTACTACCAACGTTCGAACCCACAATGCATACGAAGGAGAATGTTTCCCTGGTTTTGGAATGGGTTGCAAAATACACTTGAAATGGACGACGTAATTGGAAATAATTCCTTAAACTTTTAGTACTAGAATGCATTGCAGCAAGTGCTACGAGCCAACAAGTGTTTTCGTGCCATCACAACTGTAGACTGTAGTACGATCGACGAAGGGAGCTATTTGGCGGGCTCTTCTCTTTCTCTTCCATTGATACCAGCATTAAAGTGCCAGTACCAACCCAAAGGACTGAGTTCACGAGTCTGCTCCACCGGATCCGTCCTCGTCCTCGTCACATCCAACATCCAACATCACTTCATTCGTCATTAGATTCTTAAATTAAAGATCTCAGTTATTTAATTATACTAACAACTAATAATTTATTGTGGATGTGATTGCTTCGCGAAGGACATATAGAATAGAAGAAGCCGCATGTAGCTGCGAACGAGGACATTGATTTGTGGTAAGTTCCAATTTGCACTGTGTTCTTGACTTGGCTAGATGTGACAATGTTAATATTAACTTGGTTGGATTAGTTTTATATTATAATGATCTATGTCATATGTGGCATACAGTAAAGTTAGAATGGATTGAGTGTGATTATACATATTATTTTGTATCATTATGAAAATAGTCTTTGTTAGAAGTAGTTTAACGTTGGAATTAGAATCGGAGTTTTTGTTGGTCATTTATCATTGGTAGTTTGTGGTCAGTAGGTTTGTGACAACAAGTAAATATGTAATACCATCACGTTTCATAATTTGTAATTCATGATTTCTCATTCTTTCAACCCGGCAGAACAAGCTAATCACGGCTCCACGTAACCGGAACCTGGTTACGAATTTCTACCATCGACTTCGTCACCAGTCACCGACAGGTTTCACGGTGAGTTTCACTCAGGAGTCGTCAACTTTTGGTCAGGTCGTGACCGCTTGCACTTTCAGCATTTGGAAATAATTCAACTATTGACTGGGGGTATACATTTTCTCGTTGTAATCACTAACGTCTTTTCTCGCTATAATTACGACTTATTTCTTACCCGTAGGTAGTATAATCGCACATTTTCTTCTATGAACAAATTCAGGCGCGAAATGCAACAAATGAAACCAGCATAAAAATGAGAAAGCGAAGCCATATAAATTCACGGAGGTTTTCTCGGAGTTGGGATTTAGGCTTGTGGAGTCATATAATTGTATGGTTAATTTAATTTGCCGTAGTCAGTGAAGCAGGACCTTTAGGGGACTTGACGGTACTTGTGTACGTAATTATATACTCGTATACTCTCATGTTACACCTCAATTATTCCGAGAGGTATTTGTAGATCTTGCCCCCCCCCTTGTATTTTAATTTGTGTTCAAGAGGACTTCCTTGGATTTGCTAATTTTACTGTAGGTAGTAATATTTATATCTTGCCTTTCCATCCGCTTTCAGTTTATGGTTTTACAGTTAAATATTTCCTACTAATTACCGCAAACTACTTAAATGCAAGTTTTATAACGGGTTATGCAGTAAAATAATAATAGGATTTGAATAGCTGCGTACTAAATTGAAAAGGATCAGCCTTGTAAGAAATAATAAGTGCAATATATGTACCTACGAATATTTTCTGGAATAATGGATTAGTCCCTGTCCCTGGGACCTGCCAAAGACGAATAGATGTGATGAGTGGTAGGGACGCGACTTGTCGTGTTGATAAAATCCGTCAGGTCGATGTATTTTTCGAGTGTTCAGTTAGTCGGACAGTGCAAATGTATTAGTTAATAAATATATAAATATTAACCAAATACGGCTATAGCCGAAAAGCAAAAGCGTTTGTTAATGCAACTTGCAAAAGAGTAACTTTCAAAGCCTTGAACAAAGTAAACTGAATTGGCTCATTACGGTTGTGTAAGATCTTTATGTGCAGCAGGGTCCCTTTTATGCCGGCATTTTTAAAAAAATGTGACATTAAAAACTAGTGGCAGAAATAGACATAAATGGCATAAATAGACAAAAATTAACAAAAATGCAAAAAAAGACGAAATAATGGTATGAAACTCGTCTTTTATTGTTTATTTCATTTATTGCATTAAGTCGCATGGTTTTGGTAAACTGATGCCATACAATAATAATTAGTTTGAAAAAATAATTCTTCCCACTGCCCCATCAACCACAGCTTTGCTCTATTATATCTATAAAAGGAATATATGCGTACTAGAATTCGTAATACAAGTCAGACTACCTAATTAAAATGAAAATAGTAAAAGCTGCTAATACTAATACTGTTGTAGTACCTACACACTCGTCACAATTAATTACTAGTGCTTTCGTGGAACTGTAAGCTGGGACTAAGGGGGACTTTTTCTGTGAGACCCACAATAATGTCGGCGTCTGATATTTATTTATTATATTAATTAAAAAT
>JAAXYX010000963.1:0-28196 GCA_036851915.1 Ptenothrix huangshanensis
ATGGAAAATTCCACTTTTCCGCGATTCCACTAAAGTACTACAAAAAGCACCACTCATTGGGTTTACCGCTAATATTTTATTTTTATTTCCAAAGGTTAGAAATTCTCTGATAATAAAAGGAATATTCTTGTCTGCCATAAAATAAAACATTAAAAGTCATGGATGCATACCTAAAGTCTACGTATACATCTACAGTTAAAAACGTTTGTGAATTAGGATGCTACTCTGATAGCATTTACATTAATTAATTGTACTGCACCATACCGCAAACGAAATTGAGAAGCTCTTTACTGTCACTGTCGTTTTTGCCCTATTATTTTCTTTGTAGCCGTGGTCGTACCCTGGTTCACAATTAAAACTAAATCGAATGAAAATGTTCTTGTGCTGTGCACCTGGAATTGTGGTCTTCCATTGAAGAAGCATTAGCTTTAAGAGACTAGTGGTATTCATTTAATGCTAAACGAAGTGAATGTAAATCTTAAGACCTCCAGAATGTCCATGTTATTAAACCTATACCTGAAAAAGGTTCAGGTCAACGAAGCATCATAAATGAAATTCGAAGTGTCTTTGACCCTTAAACCAAAAGTGAAACTTCGTTATATATCATCCTAACACGAATAAATACTATATTTATTTATTGCTTTATTTATTTTTTAAAATATTATTACGCATAGTGGAATTACATTTATTTTTTCTAACAAAGAAATTCATTAAGGACACGTAAAACTTGTCTCCTATTCAGCTGTGGATACCTGAAAGTAAAAAGTCCGAATAAGTAACCTTGCCTCTGGAGTCCATTGGTACGCATTGATAATAAGCTCCAGTCAAAAAAATATGATAGGTATGTAGGATCCGTTGACCTGGATATTGTAAAGTTAAATTAATAACTTATTGCTGGTTGGTTGATTAGTTGGTACGACCCTTATTCTAAATTGATGCAATGCAATGGTCAAACGAGATAAATTGTTCATTGAATTACGGTAATCCAGGTAAACGACCTCATGAAAAGGTAAAAACATATCTTCAGGGTTGAGTATTTACAAGTTTTTACAATTTCATCTCCAAACCATCGCGCCGTACATGTCACCAACACAAAGTCAAAATCGTTTGGATTTGGATTTTAAAATGAAGTTGGTCAACAAGAAAATTTTGGAATAGTAGTAGGTAGTTGGTAATGGGATCATTGGAGGGTGACATCAAGTTAGAATTATTGGTGGGAAGTGGGAAGATCGGAATTGTTGTTGTTGGAACTAGTGACACTGAGGAAAGGTTGAGGTGGAGATACGGTAGCTAGGGCAACCGTTGCATTAGTTAAGTCATAATTAATAATAGGTAAATCAGTAATATTAATTTAATAAGTCAAAATTGGATACAGCCATGACCACAAATAATTAAGGTGCCCGAAGATACAGATCCTTTCTCATTTACCGTGAAATTTCGTTATAACGACAGCCGATATAAAGTCATTTTCCATATTCACGACACATATAACCGACCCCAATGCCTCAAAAAGCATATGCCTTCCCATTTCCCATGTTTTTGCGGTTATTTATAACGTTACTTTTTATAACAACATTCTCGCCATACCGTCATGCTGCAGGCTGCCCCACAGTTGAATTCGCGTTTCACTTGGAAACTTTATAATGTTTGGTTTGCACGTACCTTTAGTTGTCATATATAATTATACAGTTACAAGTAAAATGAGTTTGTTAGATTATAATGCAGTAATTACGTCAAATGGAATAAAGTTGAATTATTGTATGGAATGGCTTCGAAACATGATTTCATGCAACGAATACCTTATGCTAATGTGTCCAGACATTGGTGTCCAGACACCGTGAGGTGTCGTTATTACGAAGTTTCACTGTATATATATATATATATATACATCTTTTCATAGTAGCAACCATTATATTCACCAATATCTATCAAGTAACTCAGCGGTAAGCAACAAATACCGTTTTTATGAGGAAATTAATCAAAACATTGTTAATAGTAGCAGCGACTCTATTTGTAATCCATTAATAAGCTTACAAAGAAGATCTGAACGGTACAATTAAATCATTAAAACTATTCGGGAAATCGATCCCTGGCACTTCAGGTACCAAACGTGATCGCGATGGGTACACTCTCCGAAATGAACTCAATCTAAGATGAGCAAGAGATTTACAATACAGGATTAACTTTTTAGTTAATTAGATGAGTAATAAATGAGTAAATATGAGTAACAGATGTCTTTAAAATCATCTCAAGATGAGTTGGTAAAGCTCACATTTAAGGTGAGTAACAGATAAGTAGTAGGTAAGTAACATACGTTATAAAGGAGTAAGAGATCTAACTTTTTCAGGATTAACTTTTTCGTAGATTAGATGAGTAAGAGATGGGTTCATTTCTGACACTGAAGTTACTTGTAAGTGGTTGCAATAAATCCACTACAGCAATTAGTCTTTCATCTTTGAATTAAATTATTCGTTCAATTGCTTCAGCAAGAAATGTTCAAAAATAGTATCAATTCAAAGCTGTGGAATGCTGAAGTTCGAAAATCAAGCAGATCATAGGTGTATATTTATCAGTAATTAGTTAGTATCATAACTTGGTTTTACTTGGGTGAGTGGATACTCCACCGGCAACGGACGCAACACAAACTACCAAGAGTTTTAATGCACATATACATATATGCATTGTTCGATATTGCCTTTGTCATCCGATATTATATCACTTAAAGGTAATGTAGTATAAGTTCATTGTTTTTGTATCTGAGCATGACTTTTACGTAGCAATAAGAACGAATATGTATATACTTATTATGGTTGTAGTCAGATGCTCAAGCTCAAAGTCGTGATTATTATCAGCGTAACGTAACACGTACTGTAGGAACAAAAAAGCCGGCTTCATTCTCGTCCTCATCCATAAAAAATTCAACAATCACAAGCGGATTAACTGGGTTAGAAAAGTTCAACGAACTTGTCTTCTGCAATGGAAGTTCCTACAATGGAAATAATATTAACCTTACAGTTGCAGGTTTGTTGATTTCATTCACACTACAACTGAACAAAACAACAATCAAGAATTCCGTTTTGAATTGTGAGCCAGGGAACATTTCAAGTAGGTAGTTATGTACTTATCTGCGCTAGACAGATAGCTATGGAAGGGAATGATCATGTAAGTATTTTCATCTTCATTCATTTCTAACCTTCTACTTCATTTTTATACTAAAATATTATCAAGCCAACGCAGTACACCAACATATGGACATTATTATAATATCAAAGTAGGTACCTGTTCCTAGTGAGTACGTGTGTAAATGACATTTGCTTTAGCATCTGCATACAGTAACGCATAATGAATAACACGAAACCTCTGCTTTACCAATGTTTATGCTTATTATACAGAGTACTATGTACCTAGTTGCTAATTTGTTTTAGTATCATGCTATTTACTTTCCTGGTTTTTAGTTCATAAAAGTACCTTACGAAAATGCATCAACAATGAATTACATTTTGGGCAACTATAACTACATTACTAGGATTTGAAAATGAGTCAGATTGTTTCAGCCTTTGAAATTACTATCAAATTAATAGCTTAAAGGATAAATATAACGAGATGTGAAATGCCGATAAGTTTTATTTCGCTCTTCCCATTGAAAAACGAAATGCAGCTCGTATATACGATATGCAGACCGATAACCAATAACAAAATGCGTATAAGGTTGTGAGAGGGTCCATAATTATCAGGAAGTTTTAAGTATGTAGGTAGGTAGATATTTTATCACCAGCTTTTCGTATCTGATATATCATAACCTGCTATCACAAACTCTTTAAATTAACAGCTAAGACAATCCATACCTTGCGATACACATTAATTATAACTACGCATGCAAGTGAATGTATATGCAAGACAAAAATGAACTTAGGGATAATAATTACCTGATTTCTGGACAGCAATCGGAGCTACTTTGACAAGCAGAACTTCATTTTCTGCAAAAATAAAAAATCTCATTATTTGCATGTAATACTTGATGAATAAAACTGACCACAGCCTGTTACTGAGTACAGGCGAAATGCAATGGTAAAGGATGAAATGTATGCAGTCATCTAAAATCTACGCGTAAAAAGCATTAACGGTACAACAAAGTCCCTGAAGTAACAAAGCCTCTTTCTCTCTCTAGCTCTCATGCAGTATCTTCAGAATTAAAATTTATCGTACTGAAAAGGAACAGTTTTGTTGAACTTCCTTGAAGATAATCCGCAGCAGTGTAAAATCTCTTGCGATAAAAGACGAAGAACAGTTCGACGCAAAAGTAAAGGTAAGCCTAAACGGTATTTCTTCTTGGGTCTAATGCTTTACCTTGCCTTGCCTTGCATTACCTTATTTGAGAAAGAAATCAACAGCTCAAGCTCAAATGCATTTAAATGCAGCAGGCGCATCTTTTAAAAATGACATAACACAAGACTTACTTATAATCTTGTGGCATTAAAATACATAGTAGAATACCAGCGTGGCAAACCCGAGTTTTCACAGTTTATTACAAATCCGTCACATACTAATACTTTTCATTTAACCTAGCAATTATAAAACTTTTTCGAAGACGTCTAAATAGATTTACAAGTAATCATACCTATAAAATTGTAAGCTGCCTTTTAAAACTTAGTTCTTCACGTAACAAATCATCAGTGTAATTGTAAGAGCTAGTGATAATGTGATAAGACCAACTGATTTGAGATGTTCTCTACCACTATAGTGTGTTCTCTACCTCAAAACCTTCGATAATCGGCTATAGCGTTTGTTCTCTACCCAAAACCTTCTCTTCCTGACTATAGTGTATTTTCTCTACCCCAAAACCTTCTGCACTCCAGAAGCTACTTAGCATCTTCTCTACCTCAGATCGCATTCTTTACTATGATAGCTGAGACCGACATTCAAGAATGAGATCATGGTTACATGACATCCATGCATCTACTACATTGCTGTCAGGCACATCAGAAAAATAAAAAGTAAAAAAATGCAAGTTGCAAAAAAGTTTAATGGTCATCAAAGGTTTATTGTTGCTGTTTTAGTTTGTTATAATTTCAAAAAAATCAACTCCATCAAGTACTCACACATTAAAAATCGTATTAAATAAACTGAAACAAAAAATCATATTTAACCTCTGTACCATAACTGGTGAAATTCGAAAAATCTAAATGCAAAGTGTCCACTCCCACTAAAGGAACCATTTACTTCAAGCAAACTAATTTTACGTCCCATAAAAATGCCTCCCACTGATCGTTACCATTAATTGAATAGCGTATAATAGGTACATTTTGACGTACGAAATAAGGTGTTTAAAATTATAAAACAAAATATAGTGGTTTAATTCAGCAACATTGAGTACGTTCTTGTGGAAAAGGTAATTACAAATTTCCAATCGTTAAGGACACGAAAAAGTTTTAGAGAATGAAAGTAGAGCAGGTTTTGAGGAAGAGAACACACGTTATATAGGGGTGGAGAAGGTTTTGGGGTAGAGAACACACGCTATAGTCGGGCAAGTCGGGTATAGAAGGAATTTCAAATAGACCACACATCAGTTCAGTACCGACAAACTGTCTTCATGTGCTCAAGTGCTTCATTGTGATGCTGTAAAAAGAGTCCCCAATCTTTCTATTGTCAAAAACAAATGAACAACATCGATATGTGGCAGAAATGTAGGTAAGAGAGTTCAGAAACGTAATAATCGTTTTGTAAGCTCAGTTGTGCGAAACAAAGTCGCGCATTTTTTACCACTCCGGTCAATGGCCAGCAGAAACTTGAGAGACAGAGAGAGAAAGAACGTACTGTAGATGAGTCGACTTCAAGGAGGAGCTTGAAGGTATATATATACATCCACTGCACTTACTATACTGTTAGAGATTTCAGTCTGACTAGTGAGATAAACCGTTGACTCAACACACACAGGTTTCAGTGTTGCAGTTTCATTCAGGTTGGTATTATATATATATTTATACTTTATTAACTTTATAGCATTATATGTTCGTACATCCAAACTTGCATCACATCGATGTCTGCTTCAACATTGGCACTCATATTCAAGTTCATAGACTTACTACAAACGTACAGAAATTATAGACTATAGGTGTAATCAAACCATGCGTCATGCAGACAAAACGCGGTGAGATAAAAACGTTCATTCAGGATAACTTATTCGTATAATTACATATAGATCTACATGTAATTAAATGTGCATACACCATACAAATAGTAAATTATAATAGCTTTAATTGTAACAATAACAAAAATCTCTACACAATTTTTAGTTCCTAGCCCAGTTTTGGGAATCACAAAGAAGCATATACGCAAAGATTATAGGAAGCAGCAATGATCATTTATGATTTAAAATTTTCAGAATATTCTCAAAATGTCAAATATTTATTCAACAGATACCTAAATAAGTCATGCATTTTCTAACACATAATGTATCCCAAGTTTCGTTGCTGGCTTAGAGTGAATAAACTGATAATTATGACCATAGTTGCATTTAAAGGGCATGTCTAGAATTCAAGAACAGTATTTGAGACAACCCATTCCACATACATAATTTGGAGGAAGATTTTGAGATAAAAAGTGAACTAATTATCATCCCATTAGTACGAAAGAAACCTTACATACGAATTCCATAATACTTAATTTAATTTATTTGCTTTTACAATTTCGTTTTGTGTTTTAAAAAATAAACAGAAGTAAAATAATATTCTAGTAATTATAATTTTATTTAATCAAAGTCGAATGAAATGATTTGAAGATTTATGAAGCATTGAAACTTCGATACAATTCTACGTACTAATAACAAATCACTTGCACGAGACCAAATTACAAAATCCCAGTTTTAGCTGCCTACGTAGTAAGGTACCTACCTAGGCTATTGTGATGGCCCAATGGGAGTATGTGGTCGTTTACTTTGTTACCTCATTAACTTCTAAAGTTACCGTCCATATGAGCCCAAATTTTGGTCGTAGACTTTTTATAGTAACTAATTCTGTACATTGATTTTTCTCCCGCCAAATCAGAAGTCGGGTTGCAGTTTTAGGTGATTTTTCCTACGGATACCAGATTTTTTTGATCTTTCCCTAAAACTGATATCAAATCACCCAAACAAAATGTTTGTTGAATTCAATATTTTCGAAAATAAAAATAAAAATATCGAATTTGAGAAAAAACAACGCAGCCGGACCATGGGCTGTAAGTTTCAGATTGTAGATAGTCGAACATCTAACTATCGTAACAGGTAGTTACTGTTATGCTAGAATGAAGCACCGACCGTCCGCCGGTCAGCTCAGCTACCTTTTCAGTTCCTCTTCCTCCTCCAACCCAAGTCCTAGTCCTAATCTCCCAATAATATCACAGTCAGCTGGACAGAAATGAAGTGTCGCGGCTACATCATTGCAGTGATCTGAAGTCAAATCTAGGTGCTAATCTTAGGTGTTCTCTACCACAGTCTGCGGTGTTCTCTGTCCCAAAATCCTTCGTCACCCCACCGTCTACAGGTCTTCTTTGGTGTGTTCTGACATTCTAACTCGAAATCAATCAGTACCATCTCTACATTTATTGACTTTACCATTAAGGTCCGTAATGCGTACTGAACTGCGATATCCTCGATTTGAATTTCCTTTTCTGCCCTACTCCAGCGAACGTTTGGGGGTAAAGAACACACGCTATGGTCGGATGTAGAATGTTCCCTTGTGGAGAATACACACTAAAGTGGTAGAGAACACTGCAAATCAGTGCCCAGAATACAGCAGACTGTGAGGTAGAGATTTCGAGTTAGAGAACACCACGTAGTCTATTAAATTTTTCTATTTTAAATACTGTAAAGCCCGGGAACGCGATGGGGATAAAATCGAGATAATATTACTTAACTACCGTAAAACTTTCAAAGATGCTGTGGCCCGTATCTAAAAATGTGGCCGGTGTACAGCTTACCGGGTTTTTTAAACTGAACGAAACGAGAGCCCATCTCTATAGACTTAAAACCAGGTCAATGTCAATACATTTCGATTAATGGGTTTGCCATTGTATACTATTTTCATTGCCTTTGGGTGCTCGATGCGATTGCGGTAAATTTTAATTCCGTGGTTATCAATTATGGCATGTCTGTAATTGGCGGCAAGGTTAAAGTACATAAGCTTGAAAGGCAGTCGGGTCATTTTTGCAAGTTGCACGGTATGTCAATCGATAATCCATTTTTAAAAATCTCTAATACACTAGGTAAAGGTAAGCGGCTAATAGAAGTGCACTGAGGAGTTTTAATTTACACCTGCGGCACCTACAAGGCAACAGTAACGGCAACATATTTATTTCTACGTACGTTAGTTGTTTCAAAGTGCAAGCCTGACACATAATGGAGAAACTAATTTGAATAATAGGCAATTGACCGTTAATGTGTATGAATTGGTATTATTATGTATAGGCTTCTAGCGTCGTTACAAGTTATTAATATTCAGTCCTGTACTAAAACCATACATTGGGTTGTGCCAGCATAGGTACTTAAGACATTTGTATTTAATACAACAATCGATGGATTGGCACCACACATTTGGTGAATTGACAAATTACTACGCATAAATGTATTCCAAAGAATGACAAATTATATATGACAGATGATACAACCGCCTAATTATTCTAGTCCATAGTTTTGCTTGCACTTCAACCATCTACGTGTCTGCTCCTTTGCACGAGACTCTCACTCACATTCTATGCCATTCAATCTCTTGCAAGTACCCAAAGTTATGGTGACAAATTAAAACATACAAGAAAAAAGCAATCTAATTCAGCCATGTACTCTCACTTTTTAACTGTCAACCTGTACATGCTCTCAACTTTTAAAACCTTCACTGGATAAGTTTTTAATATCGCTCGTAATATTAGTTTTTGCTAGTTTGTACTTCAAGTGCTTACCTAAGTACTATCCAAACTTTAGATTTTCAAAATAATAATAATTCAGTGTAATATTAAACAGTATATCTCGTATTTACTCTGCGTGAAAATTATTAACTATAAATAGTCACATAACATTTGAACTAGCAATAATAAATTACAGATGTATTTTATATCCAATAACAGTGTTGATTTAGTTGTTTAGTAAGTGCAGTTATTAAAACACGATGCAATACAATAAATCATCCAAAAAGACCACGCAAATATTTGCATTGTACTTCTAACCTATTGTGCATTCATCTTGGTTTGTATCCCGTATGATCCCATGGAATTAATATATTATCTGTGATTACTTCCTTGAATACTATTAAGTTTGTACTACTACAGTTTAATTTGAAATTGAAATTAATGTTTTCTATCATTGGCTCGTACACCTTTATACCATGATCTAAATATATATTACATATATATATATTTATGTATTTTCCTGCATTTGAAAAGTGTTGGGGTTGCAGAGACAAACTAGAAGAAAGAAAAAATGACGACAAAATGGAATTTTTTGAGAAAGGTGATTATATTGGATTGAAGCATTTGGGGAATGAATCTCCAAATTCCAGGAAGCAATAATAAATATTAGGTATTATCGGTATTAACAAGCTGTGCCAAACTAGAAATTATTATAATGTTGGAAATATTCACCATGCTTAACACAGATACGGGAGAATATTTAGGATTCGGAATTTTGTAGGTACATATACACTCATCCTTTGGGCATTCGGCATAGCGATACACTCTATACGTAGAAAAGTCCCAATCCCGCGTCTCTGTATGCGATACAATGGAGAAGAGGCAGCACAGCCCATACCATACAAGTCTATGCAATGCAGCACAAGTTAGGGACAATGGGACATGGGATCGAATAAAAACAAGGGGATATGAAGAAAAGCAGTGAAGAACGGTGCTCTTCACTCCCTTCGTTGAATTACGTTGCATAACGGGACTCTACGTCTGCCTAAGGTTACCTAACTGTTCATCTACACGTTGCCAGACAATCGTAGACATACTCACTAGTCAGGTAGAAAAGCAACAATGTAATGGTAATGGTAATAGCAAGAATTTTTTCCCATCCTCTACCTGAAGCTAATGTCGTAGTGTACATATCTACATAAAAGTACTTAAAGATAAAACTGAAAACTTGTCCATTCAAAGAACTTGATTTGACTCGGAATTGGATTTGGAATTGATAGGAGCAAGCACAGTGCACCACAGTCCACAACAACTCACGGCTTAGCTTTAGAAGCATACTAAAAAAAATTCACCCTGATGCTGGTTCTTCTTCTTTGTTTCTCAATGATCAAATGTTATAAGCATTCGTAGAAACATGGTCACTGGCTTTAGTCCTATTTTGATTTTTTTCCGCGTGTAATCTCTGCTGCTTATTAATATCCAACTTTTGACAAATCTTTGACCTTTTTATTTGACTGCTTGGTCCATATTTATACTTCAAAGAAAATTACAAGATGTTCAATGTGCTGTCCTCATCACCCCGGTAATGACAGCACTACTGAAGTTGGCAGTTTCGCATTTGATTTGAATGCAGATTTTAATTCAGATAAAATACGCATGATCCATACGTTTTTTATTCCTCATACCTGGCTTTGAACCTACATGCATAGGAACGTCGGAAGTGCTGTGAGCTCTCATTGCAAAATTACCAGTGAGTGGCATGGCAGCAAAAGTTTTGTTCCAATGACAGCGATAAGCAACAGCATCACAATGCGATTCAATGTCAATAGAAATGATTAAAAACGGACATGCATAGGTGTACGGGCCAGAATTAGAAGAATAATGAAACAAAGCAGACGCATAATATAATCACCTATAGTAGAATGCATCAGATATGCTCGTCGACTATGGAAAGCGAATACTATTAAACTTTGCACGTATTAAAATACTTATAATTAATGTGAACAGGTACTTTCGTACTTTGAAGGTGTAGATGTAAGCAATACCTATTACATGTGAATCAAGTAAGCCCAAGAGCTAGACTAGTGCTGAAGCTAGTACTAGTAGCGAGTGAGCCAGTGAGCTGTGCCTTTCAAATAGCTGTAGTGGATAAATGTATAGTTATTGTATTGTTTAGTCTATGTATAGATACATCTATGTTTGAGTAGGTACCTTGTCTAGGTTGACTCTTGCGTGGATATGCTATCTGTCCTACAGGTAGCTGCATACATTCGTGCCTACGTAACTGCACACTCATACAGTACCGTTCTCTCAAGTGTCATTCACACTGCCATTGCCACTACCGTCCGTCTACTCGTTCCTTCACTCTAGCCGTCCATAAGAAACGCAACTACCTATCTCTACTCCTTATGTAATCATCAAATCGCTCGCTTAACGATTACTTCCTTAATTTTATATGGACATAATAGCATTTCATACTTTCAAACACTATTACTATTTGCCATCGCGGCTGGAAGCATTAAAACCACAGTCAGGCAACGCTATAATATACGAAAGTTAACGTTTGTGAGTTAGTCATAAGTGTTTACATACATAGATTTGTCTTCATGGATCGTTGTCGTCGGAGTAGGAACTTCAGCCTAATCTTACATTTTCATCGTGTTCTATTCTTTTATATAGACGATGCCCGTACAGTAGTCATCATTATTATATGTTCATATGTTAATATTAAACAAAGTGCTACGTCTCAACTCGTCACTGTACTCATATAATGATTTAATTAACTGTGATTTTACACCATCGTGTCGTTACAATTTTGCCTACTTTGCTGTTAAGATTATTCCTGTAGTGGCAAAGCGAGATAAATAAATAAACGATAAATATTTCTGAAAACTCTCATAATCCTTATTATCTGCTCTCTGTTACTCCATATTATGGTTGTAATTCCGACCGAAATGTACAAGTTACTAATTTTTGGTTTTTATGGATCAATGGACCTGTAAATCAAACATTGCTACATATCTAATACCGTTGAGATTATGCATGTGGTATCTACCTAATGAATCTGACGATGTTTCTTATTTCATATTCCATCAAATGAAAAAATTCGACATAAGGTATGCAATAATTACGCACACAAAATATTCGCTCCACTCCCAAACAACGGTATTCTATTTACCTAGCACCATTTTCCAGTCATAATTACCTAGGTATATATGTATGTGCTTACTCTACATGGACTGTCATCTCATGTATGGTGCTTATCAGTTTGACTACGTACAAGCATAAAAATAAATATACAGATATAGGTTTAAGCATGTGCATGGAAAGTGTGAGAGCAAACGGAGTTTATTCCTTAATAGCCGAGCGGTACATGTGTGAGTTCCGTGTACATTACTGTACTTTACGTCACAATAACGTTCGTCTTTGTACTTTCAAAGAATTGCATGGGGTGTGTTGCACGGAAATTGATTCTATACTCCTATTAATTGCTCCATGACTAAACATGCGCAATTACTGTATTTATGCCATGGTCTCTTAAAATTCTGAACACCAAAAGATGAATCGGTTGACAAAATTCAAATGTTACACTGTAACGGCAGACAATGGCATACATATCTTAACCAATTTAATTTGTTTTCAATATAAAAAGATAATTTAATTGAACAACTGGAATTCTAATAGGAGCAAAACTTGAGATTATGAAAAACTTTAGTTGTCATTAAGAGTTTAGAAAAATGACATTTTTGTCCGGGCTCTTGACAAATTGACATGACTACCATTTCAAGGATTGTTTTTAGAAATTTCACTATTATTATCATAGTGATTATTCCTATTCATAACCTCAAACCATAATCCCCATTCCCATGATATTTTACACCTCTCCTGGCAATTTTTTTTTACATAAAAAGGGTAGGACCCCCCCCCCCCTTAATTTCGAAAACTTAATATTATAATGGTAGGGGTGTCAGTCCTAGAATACAAGGAGGATTTCAGGCTATGCTTATATTTTCCTATTCCTGTTCATCATTCCAGTTTCGGCCCCTTTTCAAATCTCGATTGATTAGAAATTAGAATTATTGCTACTTGCAATACAACAGATTATTGACAATGATAAATATTGTAACTATATGTCGAAAATTCGAATCCAGAATTATTAAATGATGAACTAATAGTATTACATTGCAACATAATGGCTTAATATCTAATAGTTATAGTGTTAGTATTTCAATTGGAAACCCCTCGGCTTGATCAAATGAAATTGCCGTAGTATTTCAGTGCGTGAATGAATATAATACTATGTATAACCACGATTACAAACCAATAACTCCATACGACTTCCAAAACCATTATTTTCAGTGAGTTGAGAAAGGGCGGAATAGCTAACATGAAAACGAGAGAGGATCTATGAACTATCCAAAATCTAACCGATATCCCAACCCCAGCCCGAGTTTAAACGTGAATACTCCTCTATCCAACATCCCAGGTCCGAAAGACAGCTAGGAGTAGCAATCTCTCAAGCTTTTAAATAAAAAGCGTCCCTGCCACCAAGCAAAATAAAAAAAAATAATTCAATCTTGTTTGTTTATTTGTTTGATTGACGTTTGAGTGAAATCGTCAACACAATCCGAGATCTAAATTTGGACATTCTTTGCCCGCTTGGATAGCATTTCCAAAGTATAAATTTTTATGCTAAATTAAATTATACCATTAAATTCCTCATGAAATTCTGCATATAACCGCATTGGTTAGCTAGATGAAGTATCGAAATTTTCCACAATTGTGAGTCAAAGTTGCGCCAAAACAATGGTCACTTTTTTGTGTTTGGAAATTAATATTGGGTTCTCATTGCCTCCGAATTAAATGGGCCTTAAAACCCGTTTAATTTACTACGTAGCAAAAACTGCTTGTAAAACCGCTAATTGGTTAAAAAATGGTTTCCAGGCGGGATTTGTAAGATTTTAACACGTATTTAAATAGGTCACCAAAATTGAAAACCTTGGTAAACCAAGGTAACAGGAAATAAAAAGTAATTGAACTTAGACTTGTAAAGTGGGAATCCGGACTGTGGAAATTGAACTTGTAAGTAAAAAATTAATAAAATAGGTCATTCAGAGGTACTGAATGTCGAGATATAGTTGTAATGCAAGGTAGATGAACAAATCATCGTCGTTGTCTAATAAGGTAAGTCACACCGGGGAAAAAATTCAGAAAAACTTTAACGGGGGCCACGATTTTTTTCTTTGCAGTAACTATCGCATTATCCATTATTTTTGTCCATAGAAACGGTTGATTGTCAAGTTATAGTTGTTGATTTATTTTAATCCTGGCCCCCGTTAAAGTTTTTCTGATTTTTTCCCCCGGTGTGACTTACCTTATTAGACAACGACGATGATTTGTTCATCTACCTTGGTTGTAATGTTTGAATTTTATTCTTTCATATTTTGTTTGTTTGATTATTTGATTTAAAATCGTTGCCGTTACTCAAATCGGATTGTTTCCGATACTTAAAAATCAGGAAATCGGGAATTTGTTCGTTGCCATTGACCAACTTGTTATGCATTTTTAATCGATCAACCTTGGAAACACCTGTAAACTGTCTTCTAACCACTTAGAAGGTTATTATCACTTTTAGGGATGGCAACCTAATTTGCAAACTCCCTTTGATTTACTCCCGGAGCGTGCAAAGCTCCCTCCGGGAGCGGAAAAATCCCAAAGTTCCCTCAAAACTCCCAACATTTTAAACTCTCTGATAAACTCCCAAAACTCCCAAAACTCCAAGGGAGTTTTGGGAGTTTCCAAGAGAGCAAAAGCAATGTACTGACGATACATGCAAGGCTTTTAATTCCATGTGATTTCATGCTGAATCGGCATGTGACAAATGATACGATCACGCTAAAACTACGCACGTAATCTGAAAATGTGAAACTGCATGTAGGTATATAATTCACACTATGTATCACGGAACTTTGATGTTTGCTTGGGTTTTTACTCCCAAAACTCCCAATTTTCAAACAAAAAATTTGATTATATCTAGTGTAAATTTCTGCAAAAAAAGCTCATTTTATCTAGTGTAAATTTCTCCAAAAAATGTTTACTATACCTAGTATAAATTTTGGCAAAAATGTTGAATACGGGTACTGCAGTTCGCAAAAAATATTCGTATCTAGTCCTAGACTCAAACTAATATTCTAAGAAAAATGTAACGCTCGTAGACATTTTTTACGGCAAATTCGTGAGTATCAACTTTAAATTATCACCCAAAATAACAAAAAAAACAAAATTGCCAGGACTTTTTAAACTGATTCAGCCTTTTTTAAACCTACCTCTATAAAAGGGTTGGAAGCTCAGACCGCAGTCAAGCTCGTTAAAAATGTGCACCTATGTTTTTATCTTTAATTGGTTTTTGTCGGCATAATAATTATTTAGATACAAAAATGAAAGGCAATGTTCTCTTCTCTAAATTCTTCCATAATATTTTCCCCAGTTACATTACTTCAATAACTGAATTCGGTTTTATCTCGCACTGTTCAAAAAAAAATAATTTTCTACCAAATTCCAGGGGAGGGGAATCGGCCCCTCCTAAAAAGCAGGGGAACTCGGGCCCCCTAGCCCCGCCCGGTTCCAGAGATGATACAAACAATTAGCAAATAAATTATCCCTCCCGTAAGTATTATCTCGAAGATGCTCGAATATCCTACCTACTCTAGATAGCCCGAAGAAATACATATCTAAGGTACTTTGTTTCTTGAACTTAATCACTTTGAGCGTTGAAAGTTAAAAATGTTTCAGATTTTTGAGAAGCATATAAAGCACTGTAGACAGTGAGTTGGTTTAATTTCAATGCATGATACGATTTATCCATCATTCTAAAACACTGTTAAACCATGCACACTCAATTATTGCACGGTAATATTAGAATGTACATATTTAAATGCACAGATACATTATTCAGTTTGATTTCTCAAATGTCGGAGTATTTCAATGTAAATGTAACTGGAGTTCTTGTCAGTCAGCATGAAATGAATAGGTGCCGTAGGTTCATCATGGAACATCACACAACTCGGGGTTTCACACGCAATGCAGGGAAGATGGACAGTTCCCTATTATTACGCTAAATTGTGACCTCACTTCTGTCTCTTGACCTCATCCACAGCAAGACCGAGGGGATCTCCCTGTGGTCTCAAAGCATACTTTAGTAGCTATTTGATCCCTTTTATTTCTCCCTCGTACTAGCAATACTAAATCGTACGGTAAATAAAAGCTCAAGTGAAACCCTTTAATGCTAATGGAAAATTTTGGACAGTAAAAGTGCAAGCGGATTTTTGTGAGCTAACGTAAGTGTACATTCAATACTTTGCTTAGCAAGAATGTTTTTACATTTTTTACGTCCCTATTCGTTTGCATCTTAGTCAAGACATGATTTTTCATAGAGAATTAAGACGGATGAAAACCTGACGAAGGAAAGGAAGTCGTGAGTTAAGAGGCAAAGCGGCGTATGTCTGTATTTTATAAAATCAAAGTGGCACAAATCCAAAAATCCCTAAAAGCAAAATTGCGCTCTTGTCAGTTTCAGTTTTACGTTATAGCACGACTTTGCTTTTATGGATTTCTGGATTTGCGCCACTTTGATTTTAATAAAATACAGATATACGCCGCTTGCCTCTTAACTCATGAAATGTACAAATTCTGGACGGAGGTATGGAGGTTGAGAACGAAGGCGAACGAGGAGGACCTGATGGAAGGGATGTCGACACACTTAAATTCGGATTACTAAGGATCGACGTTTAATTTTTTCCATTAAATTTATTTTGATTATTAACTAAACTATGTATATACCGTAAAACTTCCAATAAGAGCCCTGGCTATCATTGTAAATATTGACTCATCTCCCTGGCAGTCATTAGGGACCGGTTATCTTTCAAGGCCGACTCTCTTTACAAACTGTGCATGTTTGCGCTAGAAAATCATTTTAATTGACTGAAAATAATGGTGTTTTTTTAATGAATTAATACACGTTTTAACAAACAAAATATTTATTAAAAATCAACTTGGTGCATCGATGTTTGAATCGAATTCGAACTAAAATCTTGCCGTTATGCAAGAACAAAGACTTTATAATTTATACGTAATACATTGATCATTCTAATGCAACGTCCATTTATGCTAATTATATCTCACCAGGACAATACAATTCCAATACAAAAAGTTACATTTTTATTATTTAAGATTCATAAGCGAACATGAATTATGCATAATTAATGCTTATAATTAGTCTAGTATTGCTAATAAAGGACAAAATTGTATCTCGTACATATGGTATTGATCGAACAGTGAGATTCGAAACAGGCCCAGAACAGGCTGAAGAAGTTAATCGAGAAAAGAAGGCTGTTTATGATCCCTGTATTCCATTTTTCAAAGAAAAGTATTCCCTGCAATGTATTGAAGTTATTGGTCTTTTAATTGGTGCAAGAGGAACTTTACCATCATCCTTCGAAAACTTTGGAAAAGAATTTGGTTTACTCTGCACAATTAAAAAAGACATAGTTATTGCAACTATACGTGGATCTAATCGCATAGCTCATCACCATATACTTAAATTTAGGATGTAATGTTTAGAATATTTAGCATTTAAATATAATCATCATAACCCATAAGTATGTATTTCTTGATACTTAAAATGTGTTTGTTTTTTACTGTGTCATATTGGCAATTACCATTGTGGGTAACAGTGTAGTAAACTTTATTACTTTCTCTCTTCACATCCTTAAGACATAGTGAAGTTTTTTAACAAGGAAAATTAACATTAGTTACTACACGCAGTTACGTGATTACTCAATGCACTGTCACCTGACCCTATTTTCGCGTAATATTTTATTGATTCTCAGCTGAAAATGAACTGCGAGTTGAGTGATTTAAGTTTGTAGTAGCACGGATCGGTGAAAAATGACCGTGAAAATGACTCATTAGAGACCGGCTATCATTAAAGGTCGGCTATCCTTGTACTCAATTGTATGATTGCCTCGCCTATTTTTAGAGCCAGGCTATCTTTACAGGCATGCTCTTATTAGAAGTATTACGGTAGGTATTTTTGATAATGATGACATTCATATATTTTTCATTTGGTCCTACCAAGGATTCATATTTCAGCTTTTTGATGAAATAAAACTGTAACGTGAAGTGGTTGTAAGGACTGTGGCCATTTATAATAAAATTATATATAGTCAAGCCATGAAGTAAGTGCAAGTAACGACTTTTGTATATGTATACCGTATTCACTATTGTAGTAGTTGTAGTATGGCCGGGAATATTAGAGCTAAATATATGTGACCGGGAGGAATAAAATAAGGGGGAGGGTACGTTATGAAAGGAGGGGATACTAAGGGGGCTATAAGCACATTATAAGTTTTCTTAAATACTCATTTTTTGAAATTCGTTGAGTGAAGTATGTACAAAATAAGAGTTCAATTATTAAATATCATTAACATCACTTTCCGCGCCTTCTGGTCTGTTCTTCAACTAGGTATGTCTTCAGCAGAATGCGCTGTTAACTGAGCTATTTTTACCAACTTTTTACCCACCTATATTTACTTAGGTATTTAAAATCTGGGGGTATACTATCAAAGGAGGGTATATGATAATGAAGCCAGAGGGGGGATATACAATTAGGGGGGTACACTATGATGGTGGGTACACTGTTACAGTGAATACAGTATTTGATATACCATGTGCGTAATTACTTGTAGCTTTCCTTAATATGATTCAGGATCTCCGACCAAATATTATTTGCGAATATACGAACGCTAAACACATCATTTGTTTATTATTTTTATTTCATTATTATTATTGTGTTTGGGTACTTTCTGATTCTCCCTTTCAGCTTAATGCAATTTACAACATAATAAATGGGTATCTGGACTGCAGCTTCCTTCGTTCAGTTTAGTGATAAAAAATTAAACACGGGTAAAATCTGTTGAATTAAACATGAACGACCTAGTGGGATGCTACGACTGATAGTATAGTAACATTGCCATTAAAAATACACACGGCATTAAAAAGTTCGAGAATCAAAATTTGAATTTACTGAAGAACTTCAAAAGATGATAGGAGGATAACAAGGAACGAAATGAAAAGGATCAACAAGCATTATATTAGCAATACGTTTTGAATTTCAAACGCCTTTTCCTGATGATCACGCTCAGTTGCGGCTTGCAGCTGATGCTGATGTGATGCCGTGGATGGAGGATCAGGAGAATCAGAGCAAAAATTAAAAGATAGAAGCTGGTTAAAATTTGATTGAAATGATAAATCATATGATAAAGCATGGCTGTAAAAAGTAAAACGGCGATTAAATGTAATAATTATAACAGGTTAACATGTTAACTTGATTGCATGTTATGTGTGCACTACCTTAGAATTGGATGAGGATCATACAGCTCTTTACCATGCTAAAATGCTTCGCACAGAGTAAGTGCAATAAGTACGTTTTCCAGAATAGCTATAGATCACACTGTTCCGTGCCATACCATGCTGTCGCTCAGTGTATCCCCCTGTACTCTCGTACATCGAAAACTTAGATGCGATGGCAGAAAACAGAATGAGTTTTACTTTAGACTGTTTACCTTGAATTTAAAACTTGTTCATTGCGACTACAACAACTACACTTCGTCATTTGGTTTAAGGAAAAGGTCATATGAATTTAATTCTGCTAGCACATTATGCTCCACCAGTGCCAGTGCCTGTGCCAGAGCCAGTACCACTAGCAAGGAATGGTGAATCAGCTGAATGGTGAATTCTTCATCCTTCCCTAAGTGATTCGCTAGCGGCAAACCGTAACACACTCACTGTAATACCATCTGCATACTTATATCATCGCTACATACTGCACACGGCATACATTTTAACGTGAACTCTAAGTACAGAGTGAATTGTATGCGCGAAGAAATGCGAATGTGAATGCGAGCAATATAAAAATATAAAATAGTAGTTAATCATAACTAGCCATTAGGTTATACGATGGTGATGATGTATTACGTTGGAAATATAAGAAGATTATTATGCAGCATTCGATTCTCACCGTCATCATCCTGCAAGAATCTATGCACACAATGCTTGCAGGAACACGGAAAATGAACACGGCAAATCCATTCTGGATTGTCTGCATCGCCCTGCTTATCCTTACTCCGATGCTTGTGTCCACCCATACATGTAGAAGCAGAAAATAAAATGAACGAGAGCGAGAAGCAATTCTGTATTTTTTTCCTTTGGTGCGTAAATAAAGAACTTACTTTCCTCCATATTTTCCTGGATGGGTGAAAAAACTTTTTCAATTTTGTGACCATGACTTCCCTTCGGTCATATTCCATAGCTCGATCATTATGCTACTACTTAAATAGTGGTGCAATGTATTTCATGGAGAAAGAGTGACTGTTCTACGTCTTGCATTTCATTCCTTAACTACTGAATTAAACATGTACTCGTAGATCAACAATCAATGCAAACTCTAATCATTTGCCGTCCAACATAGTATCAAACCGGAAATATCATTGTTTGTATCGTTGGAAAGTGGTAACCATCAATAAGAAGTGCTTGTGCTCGTATCTACTGATACTATATTTATATCTACGAGTTGAGTTAATAATGTATTGAGTATATACTAAATATGCGACATGCAAACACTAAATAGTCTTAATTCGTTGATTCAGAAGCACGTTTGTAAATAATACGGGGGTTTCCATAAATTTCCATCCTAAGAATGATCATCAATAAAAAAAATTACGACAGTTTTTACACTTACCGCTAACAGGAAACAAGTATGCAGTCCTAAGCTTAAGACCACTTTTCAGGAACTCAATTGTCTTTCCGAACCAAATATGACTTGTGTTTTTGTTTTATTATTTTTAAACTAGCAATTGAGTTAATTGTCCGTGAAGTAGTTAACGCAAAGCATCAGATGTACGTACATTCAAAATTGATTTTCTTCCCCTGATTACTGATGATATGTACTACAGTAATTTAGGGCAAAGGTTTCAGGTAAGTTTGAACACAAGAAGTAGCAAGTCAAATAATTGATTGCATGAAAGAGCACTTATTAATCACAGGCGATAATTATAGCGATTGCTTATAATTATTCTTTAAACCGTGGCCGTAACCACAACTACCCTGCCTAAGGTCAGGCAAAAAACCTTTATGCCCAAATAATTCATTCAGCATGGGATGATATGCACTGACTGTATAGTTCTCACACACGCACAAACGTTGGGGTTGTTGATAGAAATTCATATGACTTTTCCCTGGTAGTAATTCTTTCCTCCATGGTCCATGGACTGATGTGTCATGCCACAAGTTCGGGAAGACAATAACATGTGTTCTTACGCTTTGTTGATAACCGGGTTTTGGCTGTGATTGATGAGTTTAATATTCTTTCCTTAACTTGTCTTGAGGGACACTGGATGCACTACTTATTATTTATTTTGGAATTTATTATAATTATTATTAGCAATCCACGTGCTGATTACTGGTTGATCCCTTAGCTATAATAAAAGTGCATAAGTAACTATAAATAAGTAAAATAAATTGAAACAAGTTGAACCGAGTGGCACTTTGATGAAGGAATTATTCGCAACTCCTCGATAGGTAATCCACGACTCACAGTTCACAAGGAGTTTTACTAGAAGGTTAAAACGTAGGCTTAGCTGGGTACTGTGGTAATGGGAATGGTTGTTGATGTTACCTCATCAGGAGTAAGGAAGCGAATGCTGAATGTTAAGGTTAGGGGCATTGAATCGCTGGCTTCTACCTCATCCCATCTACAAACTTTACTCATGCAAACACATCTATGCATCTCCTGTGTGCTGAGTGTCGAGTGCGCTGAGTGCTGAGGATGCCCACGTTGTGGATCTCGACGGAACAGCCATCACCATCGAAGAGAACATCAGTACATCAGTCGTTCACGTTTCACGTTCGAAGCGTCCCGATCCTCTCCTTCCCTTGTGTACCTCAGTTTCAGCTATTTGGATTTGGATGTGTGTCGTATGTTGAACCTAGCTTACCTGTTACGGCTGTTACCTTACAATTTACGATAGCTTCAATCCCATAATGTATATACATGCAACAGATTGCAGCGTAGTTGCTTAAAAAATATAGACAGGAAGGCTGTGGCGGAGATGGGAGTTTAGTAGGAGTATAGGAAATTCACATAATATGTATTATTACATGCTCCTGTATTCTGTTGTGTAGTCTAATGGGTAAGGTGGTTTTCTTATTGTTCCACTATAGCCTGGCCTTACTGTGGACGAAGAGAAAATATAAAGTACAGTTACGTTACGTTCACTTGAACTATTCAACACTCTCTGGTTCAGCGTCAGCCACAGACTTTCGAGATACTCATCATCAATTTTAGTTTCTACGCGTATATGGTGCCAGTGTCAGTGGAAGACATTGTCGTCGTCGCCTTCGTCGGGGTGGATGTGGATTTGGATGCAGGAAAAGCATATACAGTGAAATCGTTTTATAACGACCCACGTTATAACGTCCATTTCTCAATAGTGACGTAACATCACAGTCCCGTGAAAAATCCTATGTCTTCCTATGTTAAATAATGCCGCTGTAACGTCACTTTTTACAACGACATGTTCCCTATAACGTCATGCTACAGCCTGCCACACAATTGTAATCACGTTAAATTTGGAAACTTTATTATAACGTCATGCATTTTTGATTTGAATATATAGTCTTACATAATACACAATCAATAGTATATTGACGTTGTTTATAATTATGAATGCAGTCTGAATTTAGGAACAGAAATAGAATATTTTATCTAAGGCTAAAGAAGGAAGCAACTTATAGACCAAGGCATAATTAATGAAACGAAAAAATTGTATATATAGATCATTAATTTTGAAAAAAATGATATCAAGCTTGGATACAAACAGTTCATACAAAATTGATATTTTTGAGGCAATTTTGAATTTATCAAAATCTTGGAATTCAGCTCCATCAGCCACTTTGAAAAAGCATAAAATAATAATTTTATAACTTTTTAGGTAATAGATTGTGCGAGTTAGAAACGAAGATTGGAATAATTTTATTTAATAATTATAATCTTTATATATTGTATATTAAATCATGTGTTGCCTTACAGAAAAAAAAATTATTACGACAATAATTACCAATTTCATTAAATTGCATAGTTTTATAAGTGACTAGACCTAGCAGCATATAACGTCGGCAGACGGTATAGTCTATAACGTCATCTCCCTATAACGTCCGAAAACTTTGGTCCCCTGAGGTGTCGTTATAACGGGAGTTCACTGTAGCATCCTTAATCCTCACTATTACTGTGCTTGCTGATGCATATGTAGCTTGTGTGTGACAGCCCTGCAACACTACAGCACAGGACATTTCCTATTCTCAACGTAACTCAACTCTTATCTACTTTGTATCACTCTCAGTCCTCAGTGGTTCTATCCTTCATTCTATGTCATCTTTTGATCGCTCGCTGTTAGCCATCTCATCTAGCAGTTGTTTCAAAGGTAGTACTGAGAGAGCTTTTCATAATCAATCCGCACATTGTGCTTTACCACTCGTTTCAGCTACTTCTCCTCCTAGTCTTTCATAAAGCACTAAAAGATGTAAATATCAACTTCACCAAAGAACCTTTTGAAAAATTGCTATTTAAATACGTGGGTGAATACATGCGTAATTATGATTGAAAAATAGCGCGAGAATGTATCTGCATCTGTCTATGTGTATAAAAACTTCCTTGTCATTAAAAATACAACCATTCATAAAAACAACTCACTTGGGACGGTTTCGGGGTGTACCCTAAGGATCCGAAAAGTGGATATGTGATTTTGTTTTACTTTCACTATTGATTACAGAAACCAATATCATTTACCCACAGAGCAAGGTCAAAGTTTCAAAAAATTTTGACATTTTTCGAAACTTTGACCTCTCCCTGTAACACGTGACCTCAAAATGCAGCCAAATAATATTGGCTTCTGAAGCGACTACTAAAAGTGAAAGTAGAACAAAACCACATAGGTATTCAATTTTCAGATCCTTAGGGTACACCCCGAAATCTTCCCTTGTCAATTGTGCAACCATTTGGAAGCAATTAATGGTAGTTCTCAGCCTTTCTGGAAATTAACACCGTCACAAACATATTGAAAAACTAAGCTTGGACCTGGGCATGCTCGTACATACTCATATTAATTAATAATTTTTAATCTTAAATACACACAATGGGCAATTTATGTATCTATATTTAAATTTATAAATAATTATTATCGCAAAAATGCAGAGATTTGAATGAATATTTTGAAGCAAGCCATGAAGTATGTACTTATGAAAGTCCAGCTTTTCATGAATTTTGGTAATGTTCATAGAAATGGGATGTTTTAATAAGAAAATGTTCATTAAGGTATCAAAAACAAATTTCAAAGGCTTCAATTTTGTCTAAAAACTTCCTCCTATTGAGATGCTTCACATCGCCGAACAATATAATATTATTACAGATTCGTTTCTAATTGCTGAAGTTGCATTAAAAATGCTCGGAATTATTTAAAAGGATTTTGAATGAGTCA
Source organism: Ptenothrix huangshanensis (assembly GCA_036851915.1). Taxonomy (NCBI): domain Eukaryota; kingdom Metazoa; phylum Arthropoda; class Collembola; order Symphypleona; family Dicyrtomidae; genus Ptenothrix; species Ptenothrix huangshanensis. The sequence goes on from JAAXYX010000963.1 coordinate 24,468, forward strand.
TAGCGTTTAGTACATTTGGATTTGTAAGCCGCGCATTCGAAAATTATAACTTGAAAGTGATGCATCGCATGCATCTTTATAAATTCTTCTAAACTTTTAGAGTTGATTATATAAGACCAGATTTTTAGCAGAGGCTGTATGATACAATTTGAATAATAATGAGCCTTGTGTACGCAGAAAATCGTAGAAATACTAAGTAAAATTCCTGTAAAAGGCAACAGTATTTTATGCAATGATTTATCGTTAGTATACTAATAACCAGCATAACTATATTTTGATTGGGGAGGACTGAAGCAAGCATGTAATAAGGATTTTAACAACGTACGGGGGAACAGAAAAGCACTTACCTATTCACTCCTGACTCATATTCTTTCCTGACTCCAGTTCATTTCCCTTTCAATTGGGAAAGTTTGACTTTTTCTCAAGAGGTGCGATAGCGAATGCTTAATGTTACTGTTGTTGAAAACAGACCTGGAGTTGACTGGAATCCTAAATATTCTTTTCTTCGACCCATTTATGTATTTCCATACACTGGGTCCAAGTTCAAGGTCACACCTGGCTATTGGTCCTGACGCGATTAGTGGTCAATTGAAGTTGCAGTTTGAGGTGAAGGTAAGATGATGCTGTGAATGCGTTGTAAATGTAAACAGTAATGCATTCACAATGAAAGTTCGTCGAAGGGTCCCGTTAAGTAGAGTAATGACCTCAGAACCATCCCTTGAAGTTCAAGCATGTGTCTCACTCTTACCTTCACCTTTGGGCACACTACTGCTTCGACAACTAATAGCAACGGTAGCGACAACAATATGCTGATTCACTTAATCTGTATCTGAATATACAGTGAAACTTCGTTATAACGACACCTCAGGAGACCGATTTTTTCTGACGTTATAGGGAGGTGACGTGATAGACCCTATAACTTCCAACGACGGGTTCGCTGACGGGGAGGACATGTGCCGTCGTTATAGCGAAAATGACGTTACAACGGCGGTCGTTATAACGATGCTTCACTGTATATATATATATATATATATATATATACATACATATATATATCCCGACTGCGGAAGTAAGCTTCAAACTAACACGTTGAACTTTGTCATACATTTTGGAAGCAACAACTGGCCTAATAATTCCTTCTCTTCCTTTAAGCTATCAAACATGGCTGTTCTTCAAGCTTACATGCTATGATAGATTCCTCAAAAATTAAATACGGACCCTTTAATAAGTTGTGGAAAATAGTGGACCAAGCATTTGTTTCCAACAACTCCGCATTCACCGGTTTCATTTTTAGATGCTGTGCGAAGCACTTAAAGCATTTTTAGTTCTGGCTCAATGTCGGTCTCTCTTTCCGTCCGTCTGTATGTCTGTCTGTTTTGATTCAGGATTATGGGAGTACGGATTGACGTATCGGCTCCAATTTTTTTAAATGGAATATTGCAACCGTCACTAGTGGAATGTTTTTTTGAAATCGGTTTCATGACTTTTGCCCAATTAATTAATTTAACCAATGTTTATCTGTCTGTCCCCCTTAAAGCAGGATAACGAGAACATGGATTGACTTACCGGCTGCGTTCTTTGTTTAAATGTTAGGATATCGAAACCGTTAAAAGTCTGGTGTTTTTAGTTGAATTCGGTTTAATCACTTTTAATTAGTTCTGAGGTGTTGACACCTTTGAGTTTGATACATTGAACTACATCTGTGGGTGAAACAATGAACTACATCTGTAAAGATCTAGGTATTCACCACCATGTTGCTGTTATATACAGTATTGCGTATATTGAACTTCGTAACTATATTTAATTTATTCTATCTTCTCCGTGATTATACTGAACTAAGTTGTTAGCAAGAAACGTTTCAGAATGTTTATTGTGACGTTACCATATTGGTCTGGCAATACGGTTAACCGGAAATTTTACGATTTAGTATTATAGTGAGAGCAACGGAGGAGAGTGCAACAAGAATTGTGAAGTGCTAGGATAATTGTTGAAAGTACTTTTGTCAGTGAAGTTTTGTGGATGTTTTTGTATAGTAATTAAAGTTGTGCTGTGTAGACTAAAAATCTAACGGTTGCATTTACAGTGAAATCTCGTTATAACGACACCTCAGGGGACCGACTTTTTCGGTCGTTATAGGGGATGACGTTATAAACGTGCACGTACATAAAACATTTGCAAATGAATACGATAATATACCACGAACTACAGTAAAGATTAAAATTATCTATTCGTTTCATTATTAGTTGTGTACTTGAAGAAGCGATTACCTAAAAAATTAAATTTTACCCACACAGACTTTTATTTATCTTACTACTTTACTACCTTGCAAACGAAATAATGCACAGATCTATCTGTCATGAAAATAAAAATGAAAATAACAACTAAAAAATCGAAAGCAATCCGAGCTAACACAAACTGATACGAAGACGGAACAAACATGGTTTTATTTAAGTTAAACAGAATTTGTAATCAATGAAAACAATGAAAATCTGAATTTCAGTCTACCCACTGAAAAGTTTGTAATGTATAAAATACAAATATTTAGAAAGACGGTTAAATTATTATTAAGGTAACGGAGTTGTGTATCCACACTTTCTTATCTTTGAATTTCTAATACAGCAAGAACTTTTCCCACAGAGTACATTAATAAATACTTTCGATTTAATATTAACTTGCTTACATCATTTTCTATTTACCATTACTGCACAATTCTAATATCCAATATATTATGTGTTTATTACTATCATCAACCTACCTGGACACAATAGCATTAGTTATTCGTTGCATGAAGCTACCTTTCTTCGCTATCTATGTATATGTATAGTATAAAATATTCCAACGGTATTCTTCTATTATACATAATTACAGCATTTTAAGCAAACAACGTCATATTACTATTAACTGTATAATTAGGAATTAAACAAGGGCACGCAGTGCCTGATGTTTAATTTAAATTATATTAGGGACTGAAAGAATAATAATTAATAGAAACTATCTCAGCATATAGAGTCCCATCAGAGCTTTTTTAAAGTTTGGGACTAACTCCGCCAGCGGCTTTACCTTCACACATGGGAGCATGGGACCCATTTCGTATAATTCTGATTTAAAATGGTGGACATCTACTGTCGAAAAATACAATGTTTACATTTTTGTTAAATATTACATACCAGACATGCGCAAAAAATTGCCTACCCTACATTTGCCTATACCTATGCATATTTTTCCTTGCCTACCTACGCCTACATTTTTTCCCTAAAAAAATTTTTAGCCTGCCTACAATGCCTATAAACCTACTAAAATCACCCTGCCTACAAGGTTTATACAAAAATTTGCCTGCCTACAAAAAGGGTCTATAAAGTAGGCAGAATCAGATGTTCGTGAAAAATATATTATGATAATTGAGCCTTTTTAAGCCAATTTAAGCATTTTTATAATACATACCCAAAATCTGTAACAGATGTATAACATACGTATCCTTTGGTTTAATAATGACGCTGTGAAAATTTTCCTAATCCAGTAATTTAGTAATGCAGAACAAACAATTAATCACGATTATAGTCAATATCCTGGTTTGTTTCTGAAATACATTGAGTGAAGTGACAATTGAATGCTGTAAATTAATTATAGTTAGCAAAAGCTTAATACTAAATGTAAGATGTGACTGCTCCATGCAAGCTTCGGGGTTGTTTCTCACTGCAGCTAGGGTGCTGGCAGTTGACCTGTCCGTCT